>JAVQJF010129948.1:0-28126 GCA_036023855.1 Gadopsis marmoratus
CCCCCCCCCCCCCCCCCCCCCCCCCCCCCCCCCCCCCCCCCCCCCCCCCCCCCCCCCCCCCCCCCCGATGTGACTGGGTTTCTTGTGGTGTGTGTTTGTGTGGGGTGTTTGCTGAGGGCGGAGTGATCTGTGTGTGCAGCAGCCTCTTCCTGTACTCATCAGCCCCGTCCACAGGAAAAGGGGACATTCACTGTTTGAACAAGAGGGGTCGCGGAATCAGTGTTTTACCAGCGACAGTGAATGCACCATTCTGTGTCTGTGACTGCGTCGTGTAGCGTAACAACATAGTAGAATAGAAATATAGTAGTGTAATATCCTGCAGCATGTAGTCACTGACGAGTTATGCAAATCTATAAATTATTCATCAAAGACAAACACTGTAAATGTAAATCTTGTCTATGTGTGTAAAGCATCGGACACCTTCTTATCGTGAAACTGTATTAAAACACTAAATATCAGGCAATTGCATTTTCTTGCAAACCTTTTCTTGTGGGCTCTTTTTGGGCCACGCCAACACCTTTCTGTCAAAGACAGCAAGTTACTGTACCCAGTATTCGGCTTCTCGCTTTACAGCAGTTTTGATAAAGAAACGTTTTGCCTCCGAAGGCAACGACCCATAATCCATCAGTGAACACAGCGAACCTGCAGGGAGCTTCGACATCAGCAGAGCAAAATTAAACTCTACGCTTAGCTGACTTAATGAATTTGGTCGAGGCTGTAAATCCCCAGAGTGACTTTGGTGATTATAACACTTGACTTGTCATCAGCTAACAACAGATTACACCTCGCTGCCTCGTCTCACCTTCACACTCCTTTCCTCTGTCCTCGCTCTGTCTCCCTTTTCCCTTCCTTCCCCCTCTCACTCTTGCTCTCTCTCTCTCGCTCTCTGTCCTTATCTTCCGTCACTCTCATTCCCTCCTCATCTCTGTCTCCCTCCCTCTCTCTTTCCCTCCTTACTTTCTCTGTATGTTTGAGTTTGAACGTGTGCTCCATGAAAAAATGCCCGACTTGCAACGTAATCTGGCGTTTTCGTCTACGAGATCACTCATGTCAACCAGAAATCTTTGAATATTTCGAATGAAACGATCGCGTGCTGGTGCTTCGCTGTTGATGTTCTTTGCGTTTCTCTTTCTGGCTTTGTCACCTGTTTTTGTTTTTTAAAAATAAATGACAAACCCCCCCCCCCCCCCCCCAGGTGGGATCCACTCCCCAGGTTTCGAGACGGGCGACACCCTGAGCTGTCAGTCCCTGATGAACGCAGACGGCCTCTACCTGGTGTCGTACTACGCTCTGCTGCTCAACCTCAAACTTTGCTGCTGCGACTACTACAGGCGGCGAGCGCTCGCACCCATCCTCAGCCTGGTGAGCGGAGTGCTGCGTCCCGTCATCGGCATCAGTTTGGGTTCAAACTATCATCGCAGGGTTTCTAGCGGCCTGCATGCCTCTCCCACCACTGCTGATTAAATTAAAGAAGGTTACTAGATGAAGGGCCTGAAATATTAGATCGGAAGTAGAACGTCTTCTGGAGTGGAGGGAAATGACAACGTTTATTAGAAATGGAATAAAATGTGACGTATTTGCAGACTTTGTGCATCTGATGTCCACGTCCCAAAACCACAGTTGGGTAGATTTTCCCCGCGTGTCTTTGCAGAAGGAGTTTGTGCGTCTGATCCAGAGCAGCGGAGTCCTCGTGGTTCTGTCCCAGGCCTGGATCGAGGAGCTCTACCACCAGGTGCTGGAGCGCAACCTGCTGGCCGAGGCCGGGTACTGGGGCTCGCCAGAAGACCACACGCTGCCGCTCATCACCATGCTGACAGGTAACGACACACACGTGCTGCATGCTGTATTCTCATTGGTAAGATTTACTCCACTGCGTGTGGGGTTACTGATCTGGTCCTAAGTCTTTAAAACTCCCACGTCTTCAAATCAAAAGCTCCCACAATAATTTCCACTTCAGTCACTGTAGTTTTTGAAGAGAGTTACACACTGACCCAAACTACACACATCAAACGGACTCCAGCTGAGTAACAACACAGACTCCTCTCTCAGATATTGACGGTCTGGGAAGCAGCGCGATTGGAGGTCAGCTGATCAGGAGGGCGTCCAGCCGATCGCCGCTCAGCTGTGACAAGGCCGGCAGTGACACTGCGATGGCAGGTCGGTAGCTCATTTTCATAACCCCCCCCCCCCGAGACCTTAGAAATATGATTGATGGATGGATGGATGGATGGATGGTCGACCTGGGTTACTCAGTGAATTATTCATTAGTTCCATATAACCACATTAGATCTTTATTTTATTTTATTCGTGGCATAATATGTAGTTATGCTAAACTCTCAGCGACTGGCGCTTGAGTCTCCTTCAGTGAAAGAGACGCATGTTGAGAAAGTAACGGGCCGTAGATTCTGTTCAGTCCGCAGTGGCAGGTTTTATTGCAGGTCAAAAGATCTTGACTCGAAAGATTTCAGCCCAGCTCTAACTGGGGCTCCCTCATCCCGAAACCGCTGCCTCGTTAGTCACCGGCTGCGTGCTGAAAGGTGAAGTGTGCAGAGGACACAAATAAGTAGATGAATATCAGGGTGTTTTATATCCCGCTGCACTGTCGCTGTGTAACTGTAATTTCTTGCTACATCATGGAACACCGATTGAAAATCTACCCTCAAATGAAAAATACCCTTTTTGTCCAGAAACCCTGGAGCAGCAAGCCAGGTCAACTACAATAATAATAATAATAATAATAATAATAATAATAATAATAATAATAATAATGTGCCTTACTGTTAGGAGTTACATCTGTTTACTATGATCACACAAAACAGTCCAAACCAAAGAGTTCTGCATCAGAACTCCAGCATCCCCAGTAAAAATCTGATGGATATAAAATATTTTACGATCAATATGTTTTTTATTGAAACTTTACGCTCCGTCTGCTCCGCTGACACATTGATTGACTGTATGATAGAATGAATAATCAGCAGTTATTGGATTATTGTCAAATGTAAAAGATTTCAAAGAGATTTTGTGGAGAAAAGTGAGAAGTTTAGTTTTGCGACATCGAGCTATTTTTGATCATTATTTCTCATCTCCTGCACTGCAAGTTCAAAATCAGAAACACTCAGATTGCGTCTGGTTGCGTCCAACCAATCAAATCATCACTTTGCAAAAAGCGCTGGATTCAAGTCAAGTTTGTTTTGTGCGACAGGCGTAGACTCAACGTGCTTCGAAATGTATAAAAACGTGTATAACAATAAGAAGGGAATAAGATAAAAATCCTGATTCTAAAATGAATGTTTCGCCTGTTAATCACATACTTTAAACCACAAAAAACAAGCGTCAGGACGCTGACTAGACACTGAAAAGAGGCTGAACGGCGAGGAAAAGATGAGGGGAAAGAAAACAAAAGAGCGGGAGAGGGCGGATGCAGAGAGAGAGAGATGCACTTCTTCTACATCCCCTTGGAGGACAAAGGATTAGCCAGAATTGCCATGGCAACCACTGCTGAATCACCCCTGACAGTTATATTCTTTCAGTGTGTCTGTACATAAATACAGCACTAATCCTCCTTTTTGTCCGCCATCGTAACCGGTTGCTGGCGCCACTCGCTGTGTCGACGCTCCGGACCGGACTGATGTAATCTTAATGAATGTGGGCAGATTAGTGTCTGGTGTGTTGCGTCGCTGTGCAGCATCCCGTTGGTTCCCGGCACCAGCCACAGTAGCGTTGACGCCCTTCGGCCTCGGCGGTGTGTTTTTGTTGTTTCTTTCTTTCAGGCGCCGTGTTCTCCCGCTTCATCCTCACCAGCGTGTGGAAGAACCTGATCGATGTGCTGTCCACGCCGCTGACGGGCCGCATGGCGGGCAGCTCCAAGGGCCTGGCCTTCATCCTGGGAGCAGAGGGGGTCAAAGAGCAGAGCCAGAGGGAGAGAGACACCATCTGCCTGAGTTTGGACGGCCTACGCAAAGCTGCTGCGCTCAGCTGCGCCTTGGGTGGGTGAAACACGTGCGTCTGTGTTAATAAGAGGACTGAGCTGCAGGGAATAATACTCTGTTCTCCTTCCCCTTTAACACGGAGAGGTCAAAGGTCGGGGTCAGCGGCCCCGGAACTGGAACGCACTCGAGTCTAAATTGAATCAAGAGGCGCGTGCAGTCGGGTCCATAAGTATTTGGACAGGGACACACGTTTTGTACTTGTACCTCTGTACGCCATCACAATGGACTTGAAGAGTCGACTTTGAGCTTCAATTGCACGGGTTCGACAACACAATCGTTTAGGATTTGCATGTGAGCTGGATGTGCTTTCAGTTGCTGTTTGCTTATTTCAGAAGCTAAACAGCCGCTCGACGCTTCCGATCGGACCAACCTGCCCTGATGCGACTCCCCAAACTTAAAGGGGACCCCTTAAAAACATATTATTGGGACATTTTCCAATTCACGTATACACAGTTTTAATTCGGTGTCTAAAAAGGGACTTCTCTCCTATTGGTGTCGTTACAGTCTGATCTCCGTGAACGGATGTCTGCATATGAAGGCAGAATCTTGTAGGCAAGGGACAAGGTCTTGGCTCGGATATCCAGTATCCATTATCCGGGTATCCGCTGGCTACACCGGAAGCCCTGAAGCACTGGCCGCTCCCCCAGAGGCTAACTCGTCATCAGCCGATAGCCGATAGCTTCCGAATTTGCTTTGCTGCAGTACAACATCTTCCCAAAGCCATCCTTTACAAGTAGTGTCGCTTTAATGGTTTAAAAACTAACCTTACGCTGTGCAACTGTGCCGAACGTCAACCAGCTCTACTTTTTATTATACGGAAGGAAATGAAATAAGTGAAATACATTTTTATTATCAGCCTCACATTTAGAAATCTGAATGTATCCGATAATAACGGTTACTGGGGGTGAAACCTGACTATTATACTGCCAGTTTGGATTAAAATACACCCCAATATGAGAAGAAAAACCCAGACACAAGTCTGTGTATATACTGTATATTATGTCAGCTCGGCAGAATCAAAGTTTGGATGAGAAGCGGGGAGAAAATTGTGCGATAATGCTGGTTTTAAGGTGAAGGAATGAATGAAAGTATCACAAGTCTTTACACTGTGTGTGTGTGTCCTTCAGGTGTGGCAGCCAACTGTGCGTCAGCTTTGGCCCAGATGGCCGCAGCCTCCTGCGTGCAAGAGGAGAAGGAGGAGAAGGAGGCGGGAGAGGCGGGAGACGCCATCGCACAAGGTACTGAGTGCACACGTCATTACAGGTGTACAAATGACCCTTTTTAATGGCACCTGAGCGATGAAGACGAGCTCGCGGGGAAACCTAACGCACACTATTGCTTTGACGGCTAAAAGCTTCAAACGAGAAGAAGCGCTTGTTCTCTTAATTCTAAAGCCAATGGAAGAAAAGACAAGAACATTTTGAATGATGGCCGTTGGTAAGAAATGGACCTTTAGTGACACCTACTGACAGCTGTGGGGAACTGCGGCCACTTCACGAGATTAGACTCACAAGCTTTAAATCTAAAGATATTTAATGCTGATTACAAGCCAAACCTTTAGTGTGTGTGAGATTGTTGGTAAACTATTACTGCATATTAACAAGTGCTCTGAGATAACTCTGTTATGATATAGCGCTATATGAAGAAAATTGAATTGAATGTTGATTAAAGGTTGATGTACTTTGGTACAAAGTGTTTTTAAGAGCATGTGTGTTTCTGAAAGCTTGTGAATGTTGGAATATTTTGTTCCAATTGCAACGTGTGTTGTCCTCCACATTTCCTCACGTGTGTTTGTGTCCGTCCGTCCGTCCAGTGAAGCAGCGTGTTGAGCAGCGTCTGGAGCAGATCGGCCGCCCGCAGGGAGTTCGCCTCCACACGGCTCATGTGTTGTGTATGGACGCCATCCTGAACGTGGGACTGGAGATGGGCAGCCACAACCACGACTGTTGGCCGCACGTCTTCAGGTACGTACACACACACACACACACACACACACTACAATATACTGCTCAGCTGATATGTTTCAGGCAATAACGCCCCCCAGTGTGATACTCAGCAGTGCAATTACAATCATTTTTCTATTCTTTCCGATTTGTTATATTTAACTGAATTTCTAAACCTCTGGGGATGATTGTAGGGGCAGTAAGTTTCCCTGTTAGATACAAAACCAGTATGTAAGAAACCCCCACTGTTTAATTTCAAACCATACAGCTGCCAGTCAGAGTGAAAACAAAGTTTGATTTTAGTTCTTCAGTGGAGGAGACTCTGGAGATACAGTACTAACACGGTATGTTTGCATTCACTAAATTCTTTCTTGCATTCTGCTTTTATGTTTTGCCTCCTTCTCTCCTTATTTCCTGTGTCTCTCTCTGTCTCCCTCCCCTTCCTCTTTCTCCTGCCCCTCACTGTCTCAGAGTGACGGAGTACATCAGTTCACTGGAACACACCCACTTCAGCGACGGCTCATCGCAGCCGTCCTCTCTGACCACCATCACCCAGCAGGCAGCCGGCGTGGACCTGGGCCTGGAGATGAGCTGCGAGCCCAGCCCCGAGGCCTCGGAGATGGGCTTGAGCCAGCCGGTCATCCAGCCGCTGTCCATCCAGGAGCTGCTGAGGGAGAGCAGCAGAGGAGGCCGAGGCCCGGACCTGAAGAGCGGCAGCCTGATGACGGGGACCAGTGCTGCCAAGGCTGTGTGTACGCTGTCGACGCAGGCTGACAGGTCGGGCCCAGACATCACACCGAAGAGCGGGCGTTTAGTTTAGCCGCGGCCCACAAATATTATTTTAGTGCCGTTATCAAAGCCTATGATGCATTGCTGACTAAATATTAAAGTGTCGTATTAATTTTCTATACAGAAAGATTTAATTTATTATGTTCAAGTTTTGGAACGAATTAAAGTCAGGCATGAAGACAAAAACGCAAACGTAACCCGGCTCCAGATTTTAAGCCTCCGACTTTTATACCCTGCGAAGAACAAGCTGCACAGCAGAGCACCTTGACCTTGGCCGTTGTACAAAAGCCGCCTTTGTCTTTGCAGAAGCATTACAGTTCCTCCCCTGGCACCTCCTGGTACCTGGTTCCCCTCTACTGATACGTTATCTGTTCCTAGGACCTTGAGGAGTTTGAGGTTCACACAGACGTTGCACAACACTGTTGCTAAAGCATTTACATAAACAGACATTATTTTTCCAACAGATATCATTGTAAACATAATATCTTTGGATATTTGGGGTTTGGACCGGACAAAACAAGCAATTTAACCGTGACGTCCAACCTGTAACTGGCAGAACCAGGAAACGGCAGTTTTTAAGTTGATAGATTTAGGTCATTCAAAAGTGTAAATGCATTAAGATATTGTTTAACTTATTGAAATGAATGTAAGATTTAAACAACATGCAAACACACAAAGCTATACATTAAAGAGCAAATAGCTAGTAACGGTCATATTTACCCCCCAAACTAACGGGCTGTCTCTACACACACGGTCCATAACATGAAGCAATAATGACATCAGTGTATATGAAAAGGAAAAAGAATGACGGCTACCTGCTCAGTTCAGATTATCACTCAAACATCCCAATAAACGTTGGCTGCTTCTGTGTTGCCACCTTGTTAAATTAGCAGCCGGCATGACGGTGACTCTTGATGAGCTTATCTGCCAAAACCTCGTTACGCAACATTTGGCGCTCGGCAGGAGGCGCCGTGCAGCCACAAGATGGCAGCAGCAGGTTAAGATCTCCTCAGACGGCCCCCGGCGTGTCCTCCTTTACTTCTATGTTTGTAAGGGACCATTTGGTATTTAGAGTACGGGCATATTTGCAAATTGAGGAAGATTTAATTTTTTTATTTCTTTGTTTTAGGATTCAATTTAGAATTGTGTCCAAGTCCTCACAAATATAGAAATACAAATGTGTGTATGTGTGTGTATAAGTGTGCATGCCAACAGTTCTGCACTTATTAAACTTTATTCCCAACACACACACACACACACACTGCGACAGTAAATATGGAGTGTGTGTGTGTTCATCCATCTCTTATACAACCAGATATCTAGGCTGCTTTTAGGAGCGAATTAAAAACAACATTCCCTCTGATCCTTTGGAACAGATGGACTGAGCACATTTACAAGCGCAACGTGTCGCCAGAACACAGTAAACACTGCTCTGCTCGGGCGCCGCTGCACCCAGTATTCACTGTGTCCATCGTGTTCACTTCACATAACTCCGCCTCACTTCGCTTTACTGTGTCGCGGCAGCCATTTAAACTCTGTGATAGTCTGATGATACTGGGACGTTTCGCATGTCCATCTTGACTGTAGGCGGCCACCGAACGTAATGACTCTCTCTCACAATCTCAGGTTGTTTGAAGAAGCAGCTACCAAACTGAACCTGGTCGGTCTGGTCGGCTTCTTGCAGCAGCTCAGAAAAGCTTCTCAGTCTCAGCTGTTTGACTCCGTCACTGAGACGGGAGACTATTCGCTGGCAATGCCAGGTACGCGCACGCACACACACACACGGAGACATTTTCTTTTTATTTAGTTCAAAACATTAATCAGTGACGGTCCTGTTGGTTTAAAAAGATGCAGAAACAGTTTCAATTCAATTTTATTTATATAGCGCTATATCATAACAAAGTTATCTCAAAGCACTTGTTAATATAGAGCAAGTCCAAGCCAACTCTATAAAAGTTGAGGGGGTACATGAGGTCATGTGCTAATGGCATGTAAAATTAGCTCATACAGTTAATGAATTCATCACTTAAGTGATCATCATTCTATAATTAAACTTCATTAATCCAAAATGATGATCCTTCTGACAGTTTGTATGTAGATTCATCTCTATATTCCTCTGAGGCCTTTTGGCCCTACTAATTACAGAATTACAAAAAGAACCAATCTGTAGTTGGATGAAATGACCCAATCGGAGTCTTGTGACTGCAGGAGAGGCCAAGTCGACGCTGGACCGACGCAGCGCTCTCCATCTCTTCCGCCTGGGCGAGGCCATGCTGCGGATCGTCAGGAACAAGAGCCGACCTCTGCTCCACATGATGAGGGCCTGGAGCGTGGTGGCCGCGCACCTGGTGGAGGTTGGGAACAAAGGAAGAGCTGCTGCGTCAGGCGGCCACATGCACAACACCACCTTAGAGGGGTCACCGTTGCTCCTGTTGCTGCAGACTCTGTGCAGATGATCCCGTCGTCCACAGCTTTGTTATAAAATTGCTTCAGGATTGTAACGTAAATGCTTTTAAATGCTCGGCTTGCGAGCGCCTCCTGCGAGTTGAACGGCGGCCCCCGGTGTACAGTCTGTGCTAGTGCGTGGCTCCCAGACACTCGGGCGGCAGCAGTTCAGCTTAATGAAATACTGCCGGAACTGTTGTTCACGCGGTTCCAAAAACTCTGAGGGGCGGCTCATAAAATAGATCGCAGCGATTACTTGATAAGAATGTGCTCAATATTGGTATGAAACTACAATATAAGCTCAAAATATGTTCACATATCTACACGAATCGATGTAAATGCATATCAGCTATGTCAAGAATATAAGTGCAGCACAGTGAAAGTGTCCCCTTCTCCCAGGCGGCATGTCACAAAGAGCGCCACGTATCCCAGAAGGCCGTGTCCTTCATCCATGATGTTCTGACGGAGGTGCTGACGAGCTGGGCGGAGCTTCCACACTTCCACTTTAACGAGGCGCTGTTCAGGCCCTTCGAGCACATCATGCAGCTGGAGCTCTGCGACGAGGACGTGCAGGACCAGGTGACGTCCGGCGAAAAACACAAGTTTCGCGTCTTCACATCAAATTGCGTCCACCAATAAGTCGACCTGGGGCATCGCTGTACGCGCAGCGCCTTCATTTCGCCACGCGGTTTACGGAGGTGCCTCTCTGCTGCAGGTGATCACGTCGATAGGCGAGCTGGTGGAGATGTGTTCTCCTCAGATCCTGTCGGGATGGAGGCCTCTGTTCAGCGCCCTGAGGACCGTCCACAGCAGCAAGAGCGACACTAAAGACTACCTGCTGGGAGAATACTCCATGGGTGCGTCTGACCAAACCAACGCACACATTTTGCTCATCTCCTTTTTTTCTCGCTTCCTTCCATCCTGTGTGCCTCAATATTTCTTTCCTTTCCTTTCCTTTTTGTCCCTTCTCCCTCCCTCACGGTCTCTCCTGCAGGGAAGTCCCAGGCTCCGGTGTTCGACGTCTTTGAGGCTTTCATCAACACCGACAACATCCAGGTTTTTGCCAATGCTGCCACCGACTACATCATGTGCCTCATGAAGTTTGTCAAAGGCTTAGGTTTGTCTCACTTCCACGTGCTATTCCTTTTCAGTCTTACAAGCCTTCAGGGATGTTATTTGTCCTGGAACTGTTGTGTTTTTGTTGTAAGATGCTCATGACATGCATTCACTCTTAATACATGATGGCAGGAGGGGATTTGTGTAAGGTTATCTAAGGTTTCTGCAAAAATTTCAGAACTCTAATTTCAGGTAAGATTTGACCATTTAACATTACGCACAGAGTTTAAACAGAAATTGTTCGGGGTTTTTTTGTCCACACGAAGCCGTATTATCCTGCGTTTGTCACCATACGCACATGTCAAAGACTTCCTGTATCACCCGGCTGTTACTTTCCACAGTGACGAAAACTGTTTTTATATATATTTTTGTTTTAATATATGTTCTTATATTTCCGTGTGTGCGTGCAGGAGAGGTGGACTATAAGGAGATTGGAGACTGTGTCCATGTGTCAGGTTACAGCTCCACTGACCTCTGCCTGCCTGCTCTCGACTACCTCCGCAAATGTTCGCAGGTAGGACCCCCCCCCCCCGGTTAAACCCCCCACTGAAATAAATTTTTATTTATGAGACAATTAGTTTGCATGAAATGTATTTATTTATTTATTTTTTACTCTTGCACTTTGAACACAAGAGTTTCAGATACAAATTTAAAGTTTGCGATCAGGGATTTTCTTCTCACGACGGTCTCAATAATAACACATATTAATTGTTAGTCCAAATATCCGTTGACTAGCCACAGATGGCAGAAGCACGTTTGCAGGTTCTTCCCGGCGACTTAACGAAGCCATGTTGCGTTTTGATTGACAGCTGCTGGCAAAGATCTACAAGATGCCGTCCAAGCCGGTGTTCTTGGGGGCGCGGCTCGCCAGCCTGCCAATGCGATCAAATGAACGCTCGGTCAGCACTGAGGACGGGATGGACTGCGTCCTGCAGGAGTTTGATGACGACACCGGTGACGATCAGTTCTTCGTGCTGTTTGATTCCCCTCTGGCCTTCTCGCTCTCTCGCTCTGTAACCCCAGCTGTGTGCTGCTGTGTTTTCTGTCCTGCAGGCCTGATCCAGGTGTGGATTCTGTTACTGGAGCAGCTCACAGCAGCGGTGTCAAACTGTCCTCGCCAACACCAGCCTCCAACCCTGGAGCTGCTCTTCGCTCTGCTCAGAGAGGTCACCGCCGTGCCAGGTGACTCGCACAGACACGAGCCCCCAACCTGTGGCTTTGAGTGTGTAGGACGCTTTTCATAACGTAGACCCACCATTTTTAGGAGCAGTGATCCTTCTTTTTAGCGGAAAAACAGTAGAACATATTTGAATGGGTAAATCAAAGTCACATGAACTCAATCCAAATTATTTTGTGCCTCACCTGCTGGAGACCAGACTGAGGGGGAAAACAAGCCGACTGATCCCCTCACGTTGCCAGAAGCTTAGTCCTAATGACCGTCTCCCCCCTCCAGGTCCGGGGTTCGCCATCTTCTCCGTCATCCAGCTGCTGCTTCCTGTGATGTCACTGTGGCTGCAGCGTAGCCATGGCGACCACTCCTACTGGGACATGGCGGCTGCAAACTTCAAACACGCCATTGGCCTGTGCTGCGAGCTGGTGGTGGAGCACGTCAACAGCTTCATTCACTCGGGTGAGACGCAGCCGTGTGTGTGTGTGTGTGTGTGTGTGTGTGTGTGTGTGTAGTAAATATACACACACACAGAGAGGAGCAACAGAATTATAGACAGTGTACGTTGTCACATCAGCTTGAGAGGTACTTTAAAGTGGCCCACAGATGATCTCCTGCAAAATGCCTCTGTGCTATGAAACTCATTTATTCATTTTTACTTTACTGTCTTTTTTTTTTTTTTCTCGCCTCTTCTCTGGTTTTCACCCTTTTTCCTGCTCTACCTTCGCCATGGTAGAGTTTAGCAGATCATTTACATGAACCACTGCAAGCAAATATATAAGGAAATCTGCACATGTGATCAACTTTAAGCATTGAGATTCATTTTTGATCTCGGGAACAAGCACCTGTGCAGCATCAGAGATCCGATGAGCGGTTATTGTTTGTCCCGTGTTCAGTGTCTTCACCGACGGGAAGTGGAGCGTGACTGATGACCCGTTCCACTGCCTTCCTCTTTAGACAAATGAAACTGTGGCCACTCCCCCAACATCCCATGTGCTAACAGGCTGTGCCGTGTTGTTGTGGTGTGTGTTTCTGGCTTCCCTTGTGGCAGATATTGGTTACGAGTCTCTGATCAACCTGATGCTGAAGGATCTGTTCAAGCTTCTGGTGGCCAGCGTGTCTGAACCTGCAGAGACCATCTCCAGGGTGGGCTGCTCCTGCATCAGGTGACGACCAATATCTCCAATTGCACATCTGAAATCCTCAAGCTCAGGGCTCAAATCTCAAATCTCCCTGTGCGTTCTTGGGTCGAACTGGGACTGAATGTTAAACTGGTTTATAGCAAAACCAGAAATTTAGGAGTACAGGTTTTAATTCGCAAGAGCCGAGATTTTAATGATACACTGACTGAATTTTCTATGAGAGGAGACGGTTTTAGCCATCAAATGCCAATTTTGCTCAAAATAACTGTTGACCAACCTACTAATGATAGACTTTGGACTGTGAACAGAAAATGAGGGGTGAGTCATCAAAATTGCAATATTGGCTAGAACAATTGCAGTTAGATAATATCCCCAAATAGTTCCGTCCTACCTTTAGTTGCTACGGTAAGAAAAGTCTTGGATTTTGGGGCCAGCCAGCTCTTTTTAGGAAATCACAGAGCCTTTAAAAAAAAATGGAAACTACATGTATGTGAGCCAGATTTATGCCTTCAGTAAGAACCAATGGGCTTGAGGCTCGAGTGCCACAAACACTGTAGTCGGGCGCTTTTGGGAGACGGACTAACATGTATATATATTTTTTTTTTTATGAAATTTGTTTACAATGAGGAAAAATATCAAATAATGCCTTTTATGTTCAAATAATACTGTGATCAATGTGGGAAAAGTGTCTAATCTCGTCCCTGTTATTTGTGTAGGTATGTTTTGGTCACAGTGGGTCCAGTGTTCACAGAGGAAATGTGGAGGTTGGCCTGCTGTGCTCTGCAGGACGCGTTCTCTGCTACGTTAGAGCCTGTCAAGGTACACACACACACACACACACACACACACACACACACACACACACACAACTGCATGCAGAGAAAATGACGTACCTGCTAGTCACATGTCAGCAGACACACAAATGGAAGCAGGAATATGCAGATATGAAAATGAATAGCTGCACATGTGGAAACACTCTGTCGACCAGTAGCAAACAGCATAATCCAGCCCCGGTCTGAAGCTGCTGGTGGGGACAGAAGTGATCTAAAAGCCCTGCTAATGCTGTCGACATGCCGACATGCCACGCTAAGCTCGATAACCCCACGTAACCTCGCGCACGCACACCGACCGAGTCCTGCAGCGGCTGCTTGACTCCTCGCCGCGTCAGGGTTTTATTCTGTTCCATCGCTCCTCTCTCTGTAAACCTCCATTACCAAAGTGCTTAATTGTGTTTGTCTACAAGTTCTCAAATGTTAAATGTCTAAAAGCAGCAAAACAAAGTGTGGCCTCAATAACATGCGGTGTGTAAACTGGCAGAACGAGCTGCCTGATTATGAACCCGAACAAAGACGTCGTAACCAAGACGAGAACGAATCTGACGTCCAGGCATTCGGTGCCAGCTTTTATACTGGACAGTTTTTGTACTCGGTGCTACAGACATTTCTGTCGGTTGCCGAAAACGCGGAGGCTGACCACAAACAGTTGGACAGTTCTGCGACTTGTTGATGCAGCCCTACCTGTAAAATGTCTAAAGTCTGGAAAAACACATATAAACACGTACGTTCCTAAGTAATTAATTCCCCAAAGCTGAAATGAATTGTGAACTGTGGTGAGACACTTACTGCGTGGGACGGTTTCCCAGCATGCTCAGCTTTATGACGAACTGAGACAGGAGGCCGGTGTCCGTTTGTTGATGATGGTGGCGTTTTAGTGCCGTGGGAGATGGCAGCTTGCCAGGGTGCAGCCTCAGCGGGATTCCAACCAGAGGACGACTCCTAACTCTGTGTGTGTTCAGGAGAGGTGACGTGGCTCTTCAGTTCTGTGGCAGCTGCCTGACTGACTGCAGCTAAGCAGCTTTACAGCTTAGAGCCACATCTGTGTGTGTGTGTGTTCTTCAGAGAGAGATGATGACGATTATGATCTTGCCGCCATTGACAGATTTTCTTTGCCTGTTTCCAGAAAATACGGTTTTGAAGGCTGCAAACAGTCCAGATGGGTTGTGGTTATTTGCTGGGCTGCGTCCTTAACGTCTTTTTAACAAAGTGTTGCAAGAAAAGGGGATGAAATGCGACGTCCTTTATTTTACTGAATTAACTTTTCTTCTCGGCAGCTTGTGGTAGAACTGATCCAACAGAGATCGAATGGAACCGTGACGTAAACTCTTGTGCTGCCACGTTACTGCGTTTTGATGATGCTCTTGATTTATTCCTGGCGGGTTTTTCTGGGAGTCTGTGAACCTCAGAGTCCGAGCGTCGTGTGGGGTCACGTCGCCACCAAGCAGTCCAGCCCAGTTTATTACGCGTCGGAGAGTTTTCACGTTTCCATTGGTACCATCGTACCAATGACGTGACGTGACGTGACATTTCATTGGTACCATCCACCACGTGGAAACGTGGTGGATGGTACTGACAGTCCCGTCGTTTTCATGACCCCTCTGTTGAGGTACCCGGTACAGAAACGCTGCGGTCTGTTGATTGGTCAACAGACACTGTTTACTGTGTGGCGTCAGAAACCTGTCTGCGGTGGAAACGTAAAGCAGATTTAAAGATGAGGTGCATGCAGGTACGGGTTTCAAGGGTGCTACTGCTTTACAGATTTGTTAGAATTTCTTTAAGATAATTTTGACATTTTAAAAACGTGTTACTAATAATAAAACATAAACCGTTTATGTTGTTAAACATGTCGGCACCACGTTGCTCACCAACAAACACAACAGAGACAGCTGGATGAAATATTTTGGATGGGTTTTTGTTTTTTATTCAGGGGGAAACCACCAGGCTTCAAATGCCAGTTTCTATAAATTCCTCTCCTCTGTGTGTCTCCGTATGTTTTCTCTGTAATCAAAAGGGGGAAAAGTTCTTCTCTGGAGAAAATCTAGAACTCTGCATGAAATAACATGTAAATATGGACAAACGCACTCAGAGATGCAGCGGAAAGACTTGAGCTGAAACACCTGCGTGTAAATGAAAAGGCTCATCGAGGAGAACGATGTCGACCTTCACAGCTTTTATTAGTCTCATAATCGAGTCACGTAACTAGCTGGCTCCGCTGCTCCTGTATGCAAACTCTGCTTTTGCACACATTTGAAGGTTTGCAGTCGCTCACTCGGCTCATTTGGTGCTGCGTTTACCTCGGCGGCATCTTCGTTTGACTCCAGCGGTGTGCTGAGCGCCGCGTTAAAGCTGAGAGCGAGTGTAGCAAACATCAGTTCACAATAATAAGCTCTTTTGTTTGTGTGCTTGTTTAACCAAATGCATTTTGGCTGCAGGTGTTACTGTCTCCCTTCTCCTTCTGCGTCTCTGTAGAACCTTCTAGCATGCTTTCGCAGCGGTTCAGACAGTTCCTCTGGAGACGCCTGCGAGGTGAAGGTGGCCGCCCCGTCCCACTCCCCTTCAGCTGAGGCGGAGTACTGGAGGATCAAAGCGATGGCTCAGCAGGTCGGTGTGACTTTAGTGCTGTGCGATAGGCGAGTACAGCCCGGGACGCTGAAGAGGTCCTGGTCTCATTTGCACGTTGACTTGGCTGCTTCAACCTCAAATCCAAAGGCCAAATGTTTTTAAACCATAAAGCTAAAACGTCCCCCGTGTGGCAAGAAATGGACCAACATTCAGGACAAAACTTGGCCTGAAGGTTCACGACTTAATCGCGAAGAAGTGAAACTGTCCTCTTTGTGTCCCAGGTCTTCATGTTGGACACCCAGTGCTCCCCAAAGACGCCCAACAACAAGGAGGGCTTTGAGCACGCTCAGTCCTGCGTCCTCATCATCGAGCTGCCGGCTGACCAGCAGTCCAACGGACACACTCAGAAGAGGTGGACAACACACGCACACACACACACGGAGAAGCAGGTTTTGCTCCACCCGTGATGATAATTAACCAACATGGTTTCTAACTTCACCCAAAATAAATTCTAACCAAGGTTTCTTGTCTTTTGTGTGCGAGATGTTGGCTAGATTTTACACGGCTCACCTTTCTTATAAGCACAGAGTCAAGAAGGCATTTACTTTTACTTACTTGCCGAGTTGCTGCGTGCACGTTTAGATTCCACTGAAATATTTACTACGTGCAGAAGCCGTTTAGATGTATTTTAATGTTGTCGTATGCAAAGTCAAATTTTATTTTAAAAAAAAAAACAGATTTTCAAATATTTGCAAAGTTGCCCTTCAGGTTCCAGCTGATTTCAAGCTTTTAAAGCCAAGATTTCTGTTGGTCCCCACAACATGTGATGAAACAACTGACGCTTCTGTGCGTTTTTGCACACGGACGCACGTGTTGCGTTCTCATATGTGCTTTTTCAAAACTGATAAAGAAAACAAATCCAGCTTTTCAGAAAAGAGAAAAGAGTATATGGAAGCTTCGTCAGCATGCTGCCTCGTGGACTCTCTAACTCGAACTCTCTTGCTTGTCTTTGTGCTGCCGTGGTTACAGGAAAATTGGGTAAGGCTGTTTTCTGTGACGTGCCCACCATTGTGTTTTGTCAGATTGTGTAAAGATGCCCACACACAGTATGGCTCTGTATGATCTACACAGTCAGACTAACTAATCCACCCATAGAGCTGCACAATGTGGAGAAAACACTGATGTGCCGCACGACAAGTGTGTCGTATGTTGGCGATAAATCCTGACGCCGAGGTCGGTCTTGCTGTGTGACGAAATGAAAATGATTTTTCAATCTGTTTTTGTGAATTTCGAACAGATAATAATTGTAAAGCTATATTTTCTGCATGTCTGTTATGCAGTCACTCATGTACTGAACTAATCAGCTGACGACAAAGTGTGAAGAAAATAGTAGGATTTATTTATTTATTTTTTCATCAAAGGATCATTTTTAATAATACGTCACACCGAAGGAACTGACGGGGAATAATTTGCACCGCTGTGACCACACGGACGTGACGCACTGTGCAGCTCTGTCCACATGCTGCACCTGCACCTGCAGCCGAGTGTTGTCACATGTCCACGGCGTGACCTCCTGTTGATCCTGTGTTGTCAGCATTTACTCGAACCTTCTAAGGTTTAAAGTGGAGATGAAACGAACGGTGCCCTTTTAACACTTTCAGCTCACATCCTCACATTGTGTACCTGTTCAACAACAGACGCCGTCCAAAGGATGCAAGAATTCTATTTCTTTTTATCCTCATATCAAAATCCAGTCATGTTTTCCTCCTGTAAAACTAAACCTGACCTGTGTGCTTACGTAAGCTTGAACCAACCAATTTCAACCAATAATGTCATGACATCCACCCATCAATCAATCGAAGGACTAAATATTCATCCTCTCCCTCGTCTTCCTCCACCTCCTGCAGTCTGCTTGCTCTGGTAATGTGGGGGGGGGGGGACGACCCCGTTTCACTCGGAAGCCCGTCAACGTACGGAAGCTCGATGCTCTCGAAATGTTTCATCTCCACTTTAACCATGTGGGTCAGCTGGGAACAAATATGGCTACAAGACTTACAGTGGCAGGATGCTGAATCTGAGTCTCTCTCAGCGTCAAAGTAAAACGATGATGATGATTTTAAAAAGGCCACTAATCTGAACAGTAATGACAGAAATGAATAAAATTGGACTTTATGTGAGGGGAAAAATTAATTTGAAACCACAATACATTAGCTTTTAAATGGGTTTATCACAGCTTAAATACAGTAGAACGTTGCTTATTTCTTACTTGAGGCAAGAGATTATCCTTATTCAATTTAGAAACTGGATGAATGCGATCTGACCGCCACCCTGGTTTCTGAACCCTGCAGGATCCCGTTCCGGACCATCGTGGTGAGCCTGCTGTGCCACCAGGTCCTGCTCCAAAACCTATATGACATCCTGCTGGAGGAGTTCGTCAAGCAGCCCGACGGTCACGAAAGGGTCACACCTGTGACCTCTGACCCCAGCAGAGCCACAGCAGGCTTCCTGCGCTACATCTCCATGACTAATTTAGCCATAATCCTGGATCTGCTGCTGGACTCGTACAGGTTACTGACAAGACATGAGAGTCAGGCCGTGTATGCAGATGATGGTGTGCTATGGTTCTGTAGCTCTGCTGGGCTCATTTATCTCCCGATCTCTCCTTCTGCAGGACAGCGCGGGACTTTGACACCCGGCCGGGTCTGAAGTACCTGCTGATGAAGGTGTCGGGTGTCTGTGGGGCGGCCAATCTTTACCGTCAGTCCGCCATGAGCTTCAACCTGTACTTCCAGGCCCTGCTGTGTGCCACGCTGAGCCAAGCCGACAGCATGACGGCACAGCAGGTGCAAACGTTGTTTTGTATTTTTTATTAAGTCCTGCATTTAGCTTCGGTCTCGGCTCTCTCGTCAAACTTTCCAGCAGCAGCTGTTGTCAGTAAACGGCTCTGGAAAACCCACGTGATGCTTCCTGCCCAGAACCGGACAGCAGACAGTCAACGTTAAAGTCCAGCTGCTGGGAAACAACTGGCAACAAAAGCCTGATGTTCGTCTTCAGTTTGCCTTTGCTAGCTTTAGCTTATGTCATATTTCTGTTTTTTATTTCATAATTCTATAGTTCTTTAGATTTATTACATACTTTTAGTTCTACGTTTGTGTGTTTGGTAGGTGCAATGAAAGACGTTCCGAGCAGGTATTTTTATGTTTGGAGCAAATGCGTCACAAACATAATACATTACAGTTCCCATTATTAATGATCTATTTCTATCCTATAATCTGCCCAGCGCGGCGTCTTGGCAGCCACCTAGAAACGTCGTGGTAACCATGCAGCATGTAGCAAGACGTTAGCAGTCAGAGCTCAGTTTCCTGTTTGAACCGTTGGTTGTGTTTAGGTGAAGAGGATCCTGTATGAGGAGGAGGAGGGCAGCTCGGACTCCTCTCACCCTGGCTCTGCCTCCTCAGAGGACGAGGACATCTTTGAAGAAACCGCACAGGTGATGGACGAACACACGCTCTGTTGGTGTATAAAGAATATCGGTCTGTCTTTTCTGTTGCAGTCCCTTTTTTTTTTTTTTTTTAAACCAGGGGAAACCATCAGCTGCGTGGAACATGATAAAGGGATAAAACGCAGAGGAAGAAGGGCAGTGATGGCAAAAACAGGGCAGCTCAGGGCGATTTTGACTTCCAACGATTATGAAAACACGATAATTGAGGTTCATGTATTCCATTTCGCAATGATGCTCTCGTTTTCTAGCGCACCCTTTTCCTTTCCAGCTTTGCGCTCTCGCCCCTCCCTAAAAGCCCAAACTCACTCTCAGCTGAGAATACCGCAAATACCGTTCAAGGTTTGTTGCACGTTGGTGTAATTTGTTTAATCAGAGATTCAGACAGAAAGTGTTAAGGGAACAAAATCCAGAGGAGACTAAAGTTCCCTCGACTTCTTCCACCGCATTAAAGGTCAATAAACGCACAATGTTTTTGTGATTGTAATAAATAATCGTGATCAGGTGGCCTCCAGGTTCACCACAGAAACAAAGAACAAAATTAATATGATGATAATAATAATAATGTTGCCTGGATTAGTCCTGCTGCTGCTCTCCTTTCCATTTCCTCTTTAGTTTGGTCCAGTTTGTCGAGTCCTCTGAGGCTTTGCTCAACGTTTCACCCTCCGAATGTAACGAGGAAGAAAAATCAAATCGTCCACGTCTCTCTGTGTGTCCTCCCCTCAGGTCAGCCCCCCTCGCGGTCGGGATAAACGCCATCACTGGCGAGCCCCCATCCCGTCTCTCAGCGTGCAGCCGCTGGGCAGCGCAGACTGGGCCTGGCTGGTCAAACGCCTCTACAAGCTGTGCATTGATCTGTGCAACAGCTACATCCAGATGCACCGGGACCTGGAGTGCACCCTGGAGGAGACGGCGCTGCTGAGAGGAGGAGGAGGAGAGCATGTCTTCTTCCTGCCTCTCTTCCAGTCCGAGACTTCCACCCCGACGTCGGGAGGCGGGCTTTCGGCGAGAGGGACGCCGTCGGAGGAAGGCGGCTACAGGTGTCAGGCCGCGGACACGAGCGCTGCGTCACCGGGAGACACGCCCACACCCAGCCCTGGGTTCAGGTCTGACTTCAGGCATATCACTCATCGCATGAGATGCACGACAGCGATGTTTAAATGGCGACTTGTGCGACTGCCTGTGTTGAACACAAGCTGTGTGCAGCTGTATGTCACGTGACCCCGCTGATGTGTTTCAGTACAGCTTCACTCGCACGTTACCTGCAGATCCAGCACGACACTAACACCAGCCTCGGAGCAAAGGTTCAAGGTGCGACTAGTTTGTGCGAGGTAGCGTGCAGAATGAAGAGCAGCTGACGGGGTGCTACAGACTATACAGAATGATATCCATGTCCCAGGGGGGTCGGAGAGTAGAGCTACATAACTCATAAACTTAATTCACCTGTCCGATCAAAGCAACCATTTCCTCTCTCTTCACAGCTGCGCAGGCAGTCTGCCCCACCACTTCCGGACTGGATGCGAGAGGAGGGACTCCGGCATCACGGGAGGCTCGGCAGGCGGTGCTGGACCGGGCAGGAGAAAGGAGTGGTGGGAAAGCGCCGGGAACAAACTGTACACCATCGCCACAGACAAAACCATCAGCAAGCTGATGATGGAGTACAAGCGCCGGAAGCAGCAGCAGCAGCAGCCACAGCAGTGCCACCTCAACCTGTTCATGAAGGAGCAGGGCCAGGCGGGGGCAGCAGCAGCAGGAGGAGGAGGCGTCGGGGAGAGGAGGGCCCCCGTGGAGCCACAAAGGCCCCCGCAGAGGCCCCAGCATCTGGTGGACCAGCAGGGTCCCCCATTGAGGCACTCAGTCAGTGCGGGACCTGAGGTCCTGAGGCAGGAGAAGAGGCCACGTTCAGGATCCACCATCAGCTCCCACAGCATCTCGCTGAGGGACTCCGAGGCTCAGATACAGGTACAGGGTGCGGGTCATTAAAACGGAAAAGAAAGTTTTTATCAACATAAACAGACACTTTAGCCAAATACACATATTAATATAAATACTAGTGTGTTAGTCAGATTAGGGAGATCTTCATGGCATAAAGCCTCTCCAAAACCTTTACAAGAAGGGGGAGGACTTAAAATAACATTTAGGAAAAGTTGTTCTGCTTAATGATTTTGAATTAAGATTAAAGTTGCATACATACGCTCACATGGGGGCTGTGCTTTCATGTTATTATATTTATGATCTTTTTCTTTTTATGCTGTATTCTGATGATTGTTGGAGTCGGTGGCTCAAGAAAATTCCGTGTGAACGGACAATAAAGTGTCACTTGGATGAGGTTAGTTTGGACTGACGTTGGGACATTAGGGTTCCGTCAGGCCGTCGAATACAAAGTTGACCTGAGGCATGTTTGTTTTATACATTCCTCCATCTGGACATTAAACAGAAAACCTACAAAAGGCACATGAAAACCAGTTAAACCAATCACATGGCGTCCTTGGTGACGGTGACCTGTATATTATGGGCCAGCGAGCTCTGTAGTTTAAATGCAAACGCCTCGTTTCTGTTGGCTACAGTGCTGCCACATCGAGGTCTTACTTGAGGCAGCTGATAGAAATGAACGTGAAGACCCTCACCTGCACGGTAACATGTGCGTTTGTTTGCTTGTGCGCTGAGCGTTGTTGTTGTGGTTGAACTGGTTTCTCTCCCCCCCGCAGGCGTGGACCAACATGGTCTTGACTCTCCTCAACCAGGTCCTCCTCCTGTCGGATTCCTCGTTCCTGGCGCTCCAGCCGGCGCTCTACCCCTGCCTCAGCCAGCTCTCCTGCCACGTGACCGACGCCCGTGTCCGCCAGGCGCTGCGCGAGTGGCTGGGCCGCGTTGGCAGACTCTATGACATCATCCTGTGACACGGCAGCGATGAAATGCAAACGCGCCGGACAAAGAGCGCAGTCTGCCGGTCAGTGGGGGGGGGGGGGGGGACGCCAACAGAGGAGGGATGAATTAGATCGGTTTGATTGGCTGATGATACAATGCAAAGGGAGAGAAATGGCAGACTGTGGCATCATAATGTCCCAATGCAACAGTCTGATGTTTATCATATGGATTTGCGGCACTTTTGAGGAACAGGGAGGACACTGGCGAGTCATCGTGGGAACGTTAAGTTGGGGGATTTGATTTGGCCGAGGGAGGATGTGGTGTGTCGTGGAAGTGATTTCATCGTGAATCTGCCATTTCTGCCTCTTGTTCCTCGGCTGGAAACATAAAACACATGAAAAACAGAGAACACACACACACACACACACTAAATATGATTTGCTGGTTATCAGATTTGAAAAACTGATTTGCAGAATTGCTCATAATCTTGCCACAGTATTGTCATGTGCTCCCGCTAAGGCCATAAATAATGACTTTGCTTCATCCTGACGTGGACGCAGACGTCAAAGCTGCACATGTGCAACATTATGATTATTGTAGTTCACTTGCGTACGTTTCACCACTTTCCAAAGGTACCCTGTGGAGCTCCCTTGTGAACAAACATAGCTACGTTTACATTCATAGAACTGCTGCATGTCTTAGTAGCGACTGGTGGTGCGTTCAGGAACAACAGAAAGAGTTTGGAGTTTCACCTCTTCTTCAGCATCTTCGCGTTTCTGTGGCTTCCATACACTGAGTGAACGTCCTGCAGTCCGCATCACTTCGCCCCTGCTGGCAGAGCATGAGCTGCAAAGAAAACCGCGACGCGCTCGCCAAAACGCAAGTGGTCAAAAACTCAGCAGGGTACCTTTTTTAAAGGAAAACGAGGATCTGCCATCGTTACTACTGGTTATAATGACGGGGGAGTGACGGTGAGAACTGAGGCCTGCCGGTTCACCGTCCTTCCAACAGATGATGCAAGGAGGAGAACTAACACTACGTCTCAGTCCCGCCCCACAAACAGCTGATCTCTGAGAAGTGTTACGCGTGGACGCCAAAGCAACACATCGCAATCCAGCTAAAATGAGCTCAGCATGTTTAAAGCCGAAAATGCAGCCTGTTACATCGGTGTGTTTTCTCATTCCTTCAGTCAGAGCGTGAGGCCACGTTACAGCCTGACTGTATTTATTTTAACCAAATATCACATGCGGTATGTGATATTTTAGTGTTTGTGTGTACATATATTTGTGTAAATGCTTTATTATTTAAAAGATTTCGTGTGTCATGCTTAACATTTTCTTCATCTTTCCCCACGTGATGCATTATGTGCCTAAACTATCTGATGCTGTGCCACTGTGCTTTTGTTTTTTTGTTTTTTCCTGTGTTGAAGGGAAGTCCTGATGTATACTGACGTGACAGATTAGGGGTTTGATTGGGCTGCTCATGTTAAATATGTTTCCGGGTTTAGAGACTTCTGATTGGTCTGAAGGTTTCACGCCTCTGCCAACTATCGTAAGAACGACATGAAGTTAAAGCTGCAGTTTTTTTCATCAGCTGATTAGTCTCAGCGTCTAAGGCGATGCAGTCCCAAACACAAATATATTAAACTTATTGAGGCATATATTGTAACATTTGAGAAGATAATGTTTGATATTTGTGCTTGATAAATTACTTTAACCCACTTGTACAGGCGAAATTTCAAAATGTAGAGATTTATCTTGCTCCGCAGAGGATGAACCCTTTTGACTTTATTGGCCGCAGAGACCTTCCCCCTGGCATCACGCTCAAGTGACCGTTCGTTCTCTGGTAAGGAGAGCAAAAGCATCGGAAAGATGACCATCTTGTCCTCTTCTTACCTTCTGAGCTTGATATTGAGACGATCGGTTTTACATGCTACACCCGTCTGTTAGCAGAAATCTGCAGTATTTAATGCCACTGTGTCTGATCTGGAAAACGGCAAAGAAATGCCATTTACAATAAACACAAAAAAGGCCAGAGACCAGAGTCGTTTAATCTATATATAATATAAGTGTATTCCACTTGACCTACCTAAGTATTTAGATTTGCGGTTGACAAATCTGGCCCCAATTCCTGCCAGGAAATCCACCTCCTGGGGTCAGTCCTTTGCACTTATGTCCCCACAAAGTTGTCATATCCGACTCTCCATAAAATCACAAACGGCGTCTGTGCGTCTCGCCTCTCTGTCCTGTCTCCTGTCCCTCGGCCCCTCCCAGTGTCCCTGACCCGTCCCCATTATTTGTCCTTATTCCCTGCTGTCTGGGGTCGAGCAGCGAGTGGACAGATGTTGTCGGCCAGCCGTGTTGATCAGCAGAAGGATTTGCTTGGTGTTAAGTACGTGGCGGAAAAAAAAAAAAAGCAGTCGACCGACGTGCCCGTGTCACGCAGCTATTCTCCAGCAGCAGCTTGTGCCGACTTCTACTTTGCCTGCTTTGCACTCGGATGATGTCGTTGTGCACTTCTCATGTTATCCTCCAAAGACGAGACGGATCTTTTGGCCTGCACTTCACTGCATATCGAGGCGAGCTCGAATGGTGGTCGTGGCACGCTGAAGAGCATCGCGAGCACAAACGTCACCTGCGCTCTCAGCAGATTCGGTGCGCGTGGGCAGCTCGAAGGCGCGAGAAGCTCCAAATCCGTCCGTTGTCATGTGTTCCCTCGTTCCGAAAGAGCTCACGACAAAGTGCTTGTTAGGTCGAAGCTCTTGCTGCTTTCTGATTTGTGGCGGCTCCTTCTTCTGTCCTTGTGCTGGGAAAGTGTAATCGCACTGCTGCCAACAGTTTACAGTAAAATCACCTCCAGTTCAGTGTCTCACTGTGCAGTCGAGGGATTATGGGGGTCCGGGCAGATTGACCCGGTGTACTTGCTTTTCTCGGAGATCAGGCAGATTGCTGGCTCGTCTTAAGAAGGAAGAACTTACTGAAAAAGTGCTTTTTAAAGAAAAAACATAATCTTTAGCAGCGTCACTGAACTAGTTTTGGGGAACTCGGTAGGTGGTTGAGTGATTTGGCTGACAGACTGATCTATCCAGTCAACAAGGCAACCGATGCACGATGTTTTAGTTTGCAGGGCTGGCTGTCTGTCTGTCTGTCTGTCTGAGAGCATAGGAGAGAAAGCAAAGCAGCTTTGACAGAAAGTGTACATGACCCAGAAACCTGACCCAGTTTCTAAAGTGGAAGCGGAACGCAGAACCAGAGAAATACAAAGTGCAACCAGTAAGCTAAAGGGAAATTCTGTCTTTTTCCGACTTTACAGTGAAGTTGTCTGAACTGCCCCTGACGGAAATATGTTGCCGGGGAACTTTATCATTTGATTTCTTCCTTGCTCATGAAAGACGCTTCTCTAGGGGGGAGGATTTGTGCTACGCATGAGTGCAAAGTCCGGTTTTAGCACGGTTCAGATGTTGATGAAGTTCAGGCAGTAAAAGAAGAAGGTGCAAACTTTTCATTTCATCGCCTTCGTCGACGACACTCGTCTTCCCAAAGATGAGCCCTTGAGTGTTTCTGCTGCTCTGACCGGTCTTGCAGGTACATTTAGAGATGACCGAAAGGCAGAAATGTCTCATTTCAGTATCAGGCGTGGGACATTTGTTTAATCGCCTGTGATGTACAGATCTTTATAATACTGCCATCGCTGGTCTTGTCGTTACGCGTTGAGTGTGTCACCAAGACCGACATTAGGCTCAGAGGTGTGGGACGTGTTCACGGGGCACTCTGCTTCGCTCAGCCCGTCTCCGGTGGCTCTGTCTCTGCTCGGGTTTGGTGACAGATGTGGACATTTATCGGCGCCGGCGGGATAACAAAAGATGCCGTGGCGTTGCATTGTGGGAAATGTAGGATCCGATGATTTGAGCTTGACAATTACTGAGGACTGAAAGCCGGGATATCTCGGCCTCTGGTGTTTTTTGATTGTGATCGTTCTTTTTAAAAACGTGTCCCTCGCCATGGAAGGGACAAACCGAATCACTGGAGCACCCCTTGAAGCTGAACTCTGATTAAACCTGCAGTAAATCACCATTTATTAAGAATAGACTGGCTCGCTGCACTCGGACTTGAACCACTGACAGTGACAAGATTGTTGAGCTTAATTCAGTTAAGTTGGTTCTTCCCTCCAAAGACAAGGTGTTGTGTGTGTGTGTGTGTGTGTGTGTTGACCAAACTTGGCACCGAAGGTATAACGGGGGCAGGACTTCAGACAAGATGGCGCCTGAGTATTTATTGCAAACCCACCGTTTCAGGGGACACGGTGTGTGACGTTCAGACTGTAGAACTTCAGTATCCCTGCAGATGAAGGTGCAGAAGGTTCCTAATATGAACACAGGCTTTCTGCACGTTCACTCAGGTGGAACGTTTGACTGTTTGCTTCCTTCCTTCGCCGACCTTGAACGCTCCGCTGCCAGGCCGACAGCAGCGGGTCAGCCAATGTTGTGACAGTGATTTCTAAAAGTGTATTTTTCTTTTTTGTTTCTTTCTTCTGCTTTTGATATAAAAGACGAGCGCCTTTAATCTCTCCTCCCGGTGTTTCTTACCTGCCTTGGCTTCCTCCTCCTCTCCTGAGCTCAGTCTTACAGTCGTGCAGCTGCTGTGTGTTTCAAAAGCGCTTTTTCGGGAGGCCTGTCTGCTCTGTGTGTTGTACAATAAAGGCAGTTTATCTCACGTGTTCGTCATCATGTTGGACTGTTTCACATCTGAGCGATATGCAAAGAAAAGTCACGTTTTCTTTAATTTGACAGATATTGCAATTTTAGTGGGAGTGGTCATTTTAGCATTTCATTTCACTGAAAAAATTATAAAAATGCCGTCTTCGGTCTGTGGCAAACATGCATGTCCCCTCACGTCTGGAGAATATGATTTGTTGGTCGGGGCGTCTCTGTAGCACCACAGTGCTTCATTTATATAAAAAAAAAGGCATGTTGTGCCATATTTCACCTGCAATTCAGATATTACACTTGGCCATATTGTGGTCTTGATAATATTTCGATTAATTGTTCAGCCCTAATAACAATTTGTTTAATTCACCTCAAAAGGAGGCGAAGGTCAGAGAATGCAACGCTGCGTTCACAGTACACAGGAATAACTATCGGAGCGACTCGTTTATTAGTATTTGTATGTTGGAACTTATTTAAATTGCACAAATGCAGTAACTTGTGTTTTGCTTATACATCACTTACTTATTTTGGTGAAATGAAATTTCAGAAGGCACTGCTTCAAGGCCATGCAAGGTCGAAGTGTCATCAAGAAGTTATTTTAGTTTATCATGGATCTCTCTAGATGATGATGAAGTAACTTGATCATTTCAAAGTTTTAAATCATCCCTGTATCGGGAAACAAAAAATGATGCACGATGCAGTGGTTTTTAACGTAGTGGCCGCAGGTGGAACTACAGGTCATGTGACACCTTTTTTGCCACAGGTAAAGCTGTAAAACCAAAGGAGGTTCCCAAATGTCACAACGTGGGCAAAGGCCAGGTTATATGATGATGTTGTGCCACGAAACCTCTCAAGGGTCAGTAATCGCATCCTTCCAGCGTCCTTGTCTCTTTCACACACACACAGCTGTGTTTTGCTGCTGACTGTCAGCAGCTGTAAATCCTCCCATCAGGACCAGTGACGTGTCTCCTCTCAGCTGGACCAACGGACTGTCTGCTGCCCTCATTGGGGGGGGCGGGGGGGGGGGGGGGGGGGGGGGGGGGGGGGGGGGGGGGGGGGGGGGG
>JAVQJF010129949.1:0-18768 GCA_036023855.1 Gadopsis marmoratus
CCAAGGAAACTTAGTACAGCAGATGAAAAACACACCGAGCTTATTTCCCTTCGAAATCGGAAGATGTCCATCAGTGCCATCAGCTCAGAACTGGCAGAAACTAGTGGGACCCAGGTTCACCCATCTACTGTCCGCAGAAGTCTGGCCAGAAGTGGTCTTCATGGAAGAGTTGCAACCAAAAAGCCAAACATCCCGACATGGAAACAAGGCCAAGCGACTCAACTATGCACGAAAACATAGGAACTGGAGTGCAGAAAAATGGCAGCAGGTCCTCTGGGCTGAAATATTTGGCTGTAGCAGAAGGCAGTTTGTTCGTGGAAGGGCTGGAGAGCGGTACAATAATGAGTGTCTGCAGGCAACAGTGAAGCATGGTGAGATCCAGTTTAGCGCAAGCTTTTCAACAAATATTAACATATTCCACATCATTCATACATTTTCTGTATTATTCAACATTCAAATCAGCTTTCCAGTTTACAAACTTTAAGTTTTAGTTCTTTTTATTAGTTTTTCCACAATTTACACTTAAAATATTGTGCTTTCTTCAACAATTAATCACAGTCTAGCTTTCAGCTTTTTTGTATTTCAGCTCTTTGCTTCTTCTTCCAGGTGATACATTTCAGCTTCCAATTCTGCCAATTAATTTCACATTTCTGCATTTGAGATTTGTGCATTTTCTGCAGTTTTTTTGCGCAACTATCCAGCTTAACGCAAGCCTTTCAACAAAAATTAAAACCTTCCACATAATTCATACATTTTCAGGATTATTCAACATTTCAAGCAGCTATCCAGTTTAGCGACAGCCTTTCAGCGTCAGCATTCACACGAATTTTCTTCAGGAAATGCAATTTTTCTAGTTGGTAGTTTAATAAGCCTTTCATGCAAAGAACTTGATTACTATGTGGTTCATGTGTAGTAAGTATTAGCTCACTGTACACAAGTCATGAACTCTGTAGCAACCTTTAGAGTAAGACTGAATGAATTCAGGGGGCGGCTGAGAGGGCTGAGAGGGTAGTGTGGTCGTCCATTAAGAATGGGATCGAACCGTGCTGGTTCGATCCCATTCTCCTCCTGACAACCTGGGCAAGACACTGAACCCCAAGTTGCCCCCGGTGGAGGCTGGCATGGCAACTGTGCCCCCATCGGTGTGTGAATGTGTGTTTGTCTGCCCTGTGATTGACTGGCGACCAGTCCAGGGTGTTCCTGTCTCTCGCCCAATGTCAGCTGGAATTGGCTCCAGCACCCCCCCCACCCCCCCACGAATCTTTTGGATAAGCGGTATAGAGAATGAATGAATGAATTCATTGGCTATCTTTTTCCCTTTTCAATGCAGGTGCCCCAAGGTGAATTTAATGTAAATTTAGATTATTTCTGATAGCCGAAGTTGAGTATCATATCTCTTCTTCAATTTGTATCCATCTGTATTAAGTATGTATGTAAGTATTTGGTGCTGTTCTGTGAGACTAATACCACTACACAGCGGAGAGAAACTGCGCGTGCAAGACAAAGACTTACACATTTTGTATCTCAGCAATAAAAGTAACAAAACAGATATATGCGAGTGTTCCAAACGGCATTAACATTAACGTGTGCTGGTGCTTTCAGGTACTATGTGGACAACACCACTGATACCCTGTTTGAGAAATGGTTTTACTGCCAGGATCTCGGAACCCAACTGGTGCCAGTAATCAAAGAGTAAGACATCTTCATCGTCAACTACACACATCATCTTCATCAGAGCAGGTCATTTGTTTTAACTGTTGTTGGTTTACTTGCAGGTTCATGGAATCAAAGCAGTGTAAAACGGGAAAACCTGATCCAAGTGAGTTGTTTTGAAATGTCCTGTGATTCCTGTTAAAATGTCTTGTGTCTAACCTAAAGTCTACTCCCTGCCAATGTTGAACTGGGGGCATGGTTATCTTTGGATGAACAGGGGAAGTCTTCAGAGAGCCTCCGTTCCAGATGAACACCGTGAACGTGATGTCACCCCTCTGCTTCAAAGACTGGCTGGACAAACAGAGGCCGTCCCTGGCCAGTGGCGGGCCCATCGACGTGTTCGGAGCTCAGTTTGAGACCGAGGTACAAGGAATCAGGTTATCTGATGCGTTTTCATCAACAGTTTTAAATTCTAGTTTGGTGTCAATTAAAATGTGTCTGCAGCCCAGAGTATTAAACAGTCAGATTTTTAATCATGTTTACTTATCATTTGATCAGGTAGTTGCTGATTTAAGTGATAATTTTGCCTATTTTAGACTATTTCATTCAGGCAGAGCTCTTGTAAGGCTACTTTTGATTTTATTTATATAGACTTCGCTTGGATGCCCAGTATCGCATTATACTTTAGATGAAAATAAGTTACAGTGGATTTGATACATTTACAAACCAGGAGATGCATTAATGCTACATCTTATGACCGTGACAGGTAATGGTGTTTGGACCTGGGCAGACCGAGATGTCAGTACGGCAAACCGATGTGTGGATTTGGCAACTGGTATGTTCTCTAAATGTGCTGTTCCCGCTGTAGCTTCACATATCATATTCTATCTAACCCATCTCGCAGTGTGTGCGTCGATGCTGCTGTCCCTAAGTACGATGTACCTGTGTCTTTCCCGCTGTCCCCAAACTTTTTCTAGCCACCTTTGTTTCTCATCTCCTTCTCTCGCTGTCTCTCAGGAGGGATCCTCAAGAGTAGCTATGAACCGGCAGGAGTTCACCCTTTCTGCAGGAGACAGTATACTCATTCCTGAGCAGAGCCAGTGAGTCAATATTAACGCTTAATGACAAACTCTTCCAGTCTGTACAAACTATTAGACAAGGAGGGTCGCACTTTTGCTTCCCGAGTATTCAGATGTAGTTTTAAATGAGGTGTCTTGAGATACTACTTTCAGGTTTTTGATTTTTTACCTCAGATAAACCAAACGTGGCTTCTTCTTCTCCTGTAGGTACCAGTGGCAGAGAGATGAGCGGACTGTTGCCCTGTTTGTGGTTCAAAACCCTGAGCGAAAGAGACCCTGAGCATCGCTGCCAATTCACACACACACACAGACATTAAATATCAGTTGTTGTGAGTCGTGACCATTTATCTCAACACACGTTCTCCCTGACCTTTTTAGACTTTCTCTTCCTAATTACCGCATTTCTTCAGCCTCTGCTGTAGTGGTTTGGTGCGAGATTAAATTAGACCATTTTTCACAGGAAATGGGTCAAAAAGCAACCCAATCCAAATGCCTTGTAAATCGTGGTGGAAAAAAAGAGGGGGAAAAAAGTAGAGAAGAAAATCAGTATCACTATAATCGACCTGAAAAACTGCCAGCACTACACATTACTGGGTAACAGCCTTATTGGCTGAAAGGACCTAAAACACATGTTTCAACAAGTTCATTCACCATGTTTTCAGATGACATTCTTCACCCAAGTTCAGCTTGCCCGTTTCCTATTTCATCAACACCATGTAATTCTGAGAAGTTTAAAATAACACAGACCTGAGAGGACATGTTTTTTGGGAAGATTTGACTGTGATATGCTTTTTACGTGTTTTTCCACTGAAATACTTGTCTTCCAGCAATGGGTGCCGCTATTGAAGACACATAGGGGCAGACTTGTTTTAGGTGCAAATCCACTGCAAAAAATGCCTTTATCACACACCAATGTCTGCTATTCATCATGGATGGAAAGATAATTTTTTTGTGAATATAAACTGCATTTATTAGTGCATCAAACTGACTGACAAACTGGAACATTTAAAAGCTCTTCATCCTGCAGCCCAAGGGAGTTCGACTGGAGTTTTGCTGCTGTTGTTCAGGTTTTTACACTTACATTCTTCATTGCAAAGTGGCCTAAACATGCTCTGAAATCTTAAATGACTGAAAGTCTCCTTAAAGTGAAACTCCAATCAAACTGTCTTTTCAGTATCACATTCTCACCACTTGTATTTTCATCTTGAAAGGATTGCAATATATGGCAAAGATGAACATAAACAGCCTTTCTGTGACAGCGCAGAAGTAGATTTTGCTGTAGGATATCAACCTACACTGTACACTGTACTGGCCTACAGTTTTTTTATTTCACTGTCTTTACACTTTTAGGATGCTGTTTTGTATTTAGCAAATAGTGACTTAATGCAATACTTTAAAGACATTTTGGAGAAATACACTAATTCACTTTCTTGCTGAGATTTAGATGACAGGGTCAATACCTCTAAGTCTGTGCATTAAGCACAGAGTTGAACCCAGGAGGCGATTAGCTTAGCTTAGTGTAAAATGAGATTTAGTTTTGTGCAGGTTTATTTTTGAAAAAGAAAGATGGCACATAGAGATTTTGTGTTGATTTCAGGAAACTCTTGAAATTCTGTTACCATCACTGATGCCCATCCTGTCCCGAGAGTCGATGATAGTTTGTATGCACTGTCTGGCTCTATGTTTTTCTCCACCATGGATATGTCAAGTGGATACTGGCAAGTTGAAATGGATGCCGCAGACAGACCCAAAACAGCATTCACAACAGGCGATGGTCCCGACCATTTTAAAGTGATGCCCATAGGTCTTAAAAACTCACCACCGACTTTTCAGAGACTGATGGAGCTGGTTTTGAGAGGTCTCCACTGGACAACATGTGTCATCTATCTTTAAGACTTAATTTGCATGAGACGGAACTTTGAGGATCATCTTCATAACCTGACAGACATTCTCACACATTTCAGACAAGCAGGTTTGAAACTTAATCCAAAGAAATGTTCCAAGTATATGGAACACATTGTTTCACGTGATGGACTAGCACTGGACCCAGTAAACAGCAACCGTGGCCTGTTTCAAGATCACCCACCAAGGTGAGAACATTTCTGGGATTATGCTCTTATTACAGACGTTTTGTGCACAGATATGCATTCGTTGCTCTTCCCCTTCACAGACTCACTCAAAAACATGTGCCTTTTGAATGTACTGAAACTTGTTCAACTGCATTTCAGGCATTAAAAGATGCACTCACCTCTCCTCCCATCATGGCATTTCTCAACTGTCATCAGCCATTCATCCTCAGCACGGATGCATCTAATTATGCAGTTGGCGCAGTGCTCTCTGAGGTTCAAAACGGGACAGAACGGGTTATAGCATATGCCAGTCATGTTCTGACCCTGGTCCACATATGACAAAGAACTCTGGGCCATTGTCTGGTCAGTCAGACACTTCAGGCACTCCTTGAGTTGTAATCCATTTACAATCATCACAGATCACCATCTACGGAAACTGGATGTCACACATGACCCCACAGGACGAAGAGGTCATTGGGCTTTGGAGTTGGATCCGTATCACTGGATGTTAATGCACAAGGATGGAAAGAAACACGCTGATGCTATGTCACGGACGACAAACGACCTCACCTCAGACATGTGAAAGGGAGAGTTCAAAGGAAGCTCTGGTGGCAATTCACAAAACTGGTAGTGTGGTGGCAATCGAACAACAAAAGAGCCACTTGAGGGAATCCGAAAGTCACTTTCCAACGCGTGTGTGTGTTCAAAGAATGATGTCCGCCACGGCCAGTACATTTAATAATTTATTAACAATAAACATATAAAGTCAAGCTATTACTGTATCAAAAACAAAACGCTAACGGTGAATTAGAACCCGAAACAGACCGCACGCAAACACGTCAGCACGGTTGAAAAACGGTGTGCCTTCCTCTATTCCCAAATTCCCTCCTGATTATACACCTGTGACTAATCTAAATAGATAATGCGTGATCCCCGCCTTTGCCCTCAGGTGTGTAAATGACGTCACCTCCACCATTTATCCCACACAACATAACACCCCAAATTGGCTACAACAGGTACTGTGTAATGACCTGCTCTGTCGAAAAGCTCACACTGCACCAGGTGAGCCGGTTGCATACCAAGTGCTGATTCCCACCACCCTGAGCCCAGACACTATGAACATTCTACATGGAAATCCCTGCTCTGGTCATTACAGCGCTGACCCGCACATTCAAGAAAGCCCTGGTTATGTGCTATTGGCCAAGCATGAGGTCTGATATTGTTAACTTTTGTGATGTGTGTCCTACACGTGATGCTTACAGGAGACCTGTGCCACAACAAAGAGCTCCACTGCAATCCATACAAGCAGACAGACCGTTCCAGTTTGTGTGCATGGACATTACGGCGCTCCCACTCACCTCAAATGGACATAAGTATGTGCTTGTGGTGTAAGATCATTTCACAAAGTATGTTAATGTTTTTCCCATGTCAGACCAGGAAGCGGCTGCAGTAGCACAACTACTTTGTGAGAGATATATTCCTGAACATGGAGTTCCCGGAGAACTGTTTTCAGATCAGGGACGACACATTTGAATCCGACATCATTCAAGCAATGTGCCAAAGACTGAACATCAAAAAGAAAAGAACCTCACCGTACCACCCTCGTGGAAACGGGATGGTTGAGAGATTTAACAGAACTCTTAAGGCACAGTTGGCAAAACTCATTCATGATAATGAGGGTGAATGGGACCACTATTTGCCTGCAGTGGTTATCTCCTTTAACTCTACAACACATTCTACCACCGGATACTCTCCTTACGTTCTTGCTCATGGTAGGGAGCCTCGTGTTCTGGCTAATTTGACTCTTTATGGTGTCCCAGACTCCGCAGGATTACGGCTCAGAACTGGTGAAACGGCCGGACAGTGTTTTTCAGGCTGTTTGCTCTCATCGTGAGGAGCAGAGACGGAAGTGGGAGTACTACTTCAACAAACATGCGAAGTTCAAACCTTATCAATGTCGAGATCTGGTGTGGATGGACGATCCCACTACACAAAGAAAGAAACTTGACCCTAACTGGACTGGGCCATACAAAGTTATCTCATCTGATAACAAGGGACTCCTATACAAACTCTTGGATTTGAGACACCGTCAAGCTGGATCAAAGGTCATTCACTATGATCGACTGAAGCCTTATCGGTGCAATTGGGATGCACCTTCAGCGCCTTTGCACACCCCTGTTCCTCAACAGTCTTGGGAGACTCACCCCAGGTATACAGCATTATCTGGTTCACTCCCCCTGTTGCTGGGATTATCTGACACCGGACAGGCTTCTGCCCCTGTATGCCCCTCTGTTCCCCTGCTGTGGAGACCTTCAGGTCAGGTCCAGCCACAGCTGAACCAACAGAGTGATGCTGCACCTGCAGTGCCTGCTGGGACACATTCCAGTGGCCCACCAATGACTCGTTCAGGACGGGTTGTTCGGAGACCACAGCGAACATCCCGTCTCCCACTCAGTAACAACCAGGGACAATAATAAAAAAAAAAAACTGATACTCTATGTTTTGGAATGGCAGTATATGTTATATGTTATATGTCGGGTTTCACTGATTTGAAGCAGTCATGTTGGCGGATTTTTCCAAATGTTTAAGATCTGGCATGGAGCCCAGGGTACAGCTGTGTTTCATTGTTATTTACTTTATTTAAGATGAGATCTACTTTTCGTAATTTTTGAAATGAGGACATTTCATCTGAAGAGAGGGAAGTATATAAGATGAGATTTAGTTTTGTGAAGGGTTATTTTAGAGATTGCTTTCTCAGATTTAATTATGCATTATGTTATAAAAGTTAACTACGTGTGTGTGTGTGTGTGTGTGTGTGTACATGTTGTAGGGTGCTTGGGGAACTATGATGTTATACGAGTGAGGGTAGATGGGGCGGAGTGATATGATGTAGGGGAGTGAGAGGAGGGTATCACGTTGTTGTGTTAAGGTGGTGCCGGTGTAAATAAAGAGACGCCAAGTGAGACTGACGAAGTTGCCCCGTGCCTTTCTTTACCCTCGTCCCGCAATTAAGGTTAATTAACTGTAGTTAACACCACGAGAAGCCGGCGTTACATTAGCATAAAGACTGGAAGGATGGGGAAACCGCTAGTCTGGCTCTGTCCTAAGATTAAAATTATTCCTAAAGCTCATCAATTAACCCTAAACCTTGGAGAATCTTAGATTCATGTTGGATGAGTCAGAGGGGCCTGAAGGGGTTTACACATTCATATTGGGGTTGATTGGTGTGGGCCTGTAAAGTGAATTTTAGCACACATTATACTTTGCAAACTTTCTACTTCCAACTCCTGTCTTCGTCATTTTCAGTCATGCATAACATTACAGTAAAGTCCACTTTGGGACACACATTGCATGTACTTCCAATTTCGTCGTTTTCGATGACTCATACCCCAACCTGAAGGAAGTAGAGGACCTGACCCCGCTGGTGTCGGGACAACAACTTCCTCCTGAACGTCAGCAAGACTAAAGAGCTGATAGAGGACTTTGGGAAAAAGCAGGGAAGGAACTGCGCATACTTAACATCAACGGTCCCTCAGTGGAGAGGTTGGATAGTACCTTGGTGTCCACATCACCAAGGGCCTGACCTGGGTGCTGCATACTGACTCAGTGGTCAGAAAGGCAAGGCAGAGACTGTTTCACCTCAGACACTTCAGGAAATTCCGGGTATCCCCTCAAATACTATATACTACATCTTCATGTCTAATGAGCTTATTTCCCAAATTGCCGAACGATTCCTTTAAACCTGCCATTAGGCCACCACAAGCAATTTTTCTAACATACAATCAGTCTGGGAGAAAAAAACCGCTCACAGATTGAAGTGAAGATAGCTGTCAGATTTAGGTGCAGCATTCTTGTAATATCAAAATGTCAAAAACTCACAATAGCGTGGCGTAAAACAACATCCATAAATACTTTGCAGTGGATTTTAGAAGCACATTATTCAATTCATTTCAATTTTATTCATATAGTGCTAAATGATAACAGATTTATCTCATAGCACTTGTTAATATAGAGCAAGTCTAAACCAACTCTATATGTATAGACCCATCAAACAAAAGAGATTATTCCAGACTGATGTCAGATCAGTTGTGCAGTCTTATCCTCAGAGTGTTCCTGATCACATGCGTCTCTGCTATAAATGCTGCCACAGCCCAGGGCAATGCATACTCCAGTGTCACCAGTCCTCCCAGGTTGTACCTATAACCTGAATAGTCCCAGGGACAGGCCCCGAGCAGCCTCAGCCCTGCCCCCCAGCTGAACTCCCATAGGTAGATGAACATGGTGTAGGCCGTCAGACGCACTGGCAGTTGGCGATGCGAATCCAGTAGCCGGGACCTCAGGCTCTCCATGAAGTAGATTGCAGTAGCGTACATAGGCAGCGCCCACAGGCTGCTGTGACCTGCCAGCCTCCTGTCCTTGGTGCTGCACCAGTCCCACACAGCAGTGAAGGCCACCTCACAGAGGCAGCCATGCAGTGCGTACACATAGAGGCGAACTACAGCAGAGGGAGGACGACTTGAGACGCTCCCATGTGGCTCTGCTGGGGCTTCGTCTTCACCACGAGTCCCTGTCACAAAGAAGCTCTAATTACTGTACAGTTTTGACCCCTTTGGAGTGATTTATAAAATATGTTTAATGTGGGGAAAGTGTTCACATAAACAAATGTGATGAAGCCATTAATTAACTTTAGCATAGATTCGTTATACTTTAAAGTTAAGGGATGAACTTTAAACTGTAAACTATACATTTGATCTAGAGGGGAAAAAAGAAAATTAGCCAAACAGTAACAATTACCATTCCCAAATATCGTTTGATTATTTAATATTAAAGTTGGCTAACATTCACCAATATAAGTTTAGTGCAGAGGTTACAGTGATACATTCCTGTTGCAATGCCTATTATTGCTTATTATTCCTTTATGTTAAAACACAAGTACATTTCTGAGGTTAAAACACACCTAAGTAAAATTACCGACTACTGCAGGAAATGCAAAACCCTTTCAGTGACAGATGTTGTCCAATCAGCACATTTATTGATAGTTCTGCATGCAAATGAAAAGTTACAGATGAAAAAAGGATGCATGTTTCTCAGCTGATCATAATTCAAATCATGGCCCAGAGCACACTAGTTTGTGCACATTGGGATTATGAGTTGTTCCTTCCCCTTATGTTTTCATCCGTGAATGAAGTGGAGAAATCAAGAAGTGGATCATCAGACTATAACATACGACTATTGAATAAAGAGGGTGTTGTCTTTTCCTGAGAGCAGTATTATTGACTGTTAAACATGAAAGTCTCCGGTCTAAACAATGAATCTTCTTCTTTTATTCTAATAGCATTTAAATGGGTGGAATCATACTTCTTAAACCAATCTCTTTATAGAGAAAATTATAGAGAAAATATTCCTGTGAATATATCATATGTTACAGCTTATGTTTAATTATGATCTTCAGTTTAAGCAATCATAAGATATATTCAACTTTTATTACATTTTGACAGCTAATATTGTTCCTTTTTGAAAGAGCCCATCTTTTTTCTAGATTTACACTCCCCACATCATAATACTTCCAGTGCGCATACAGCCCTGTATTGTCCCTCCTCCACAGGACACACAATGTCGTGTACATGCTCTAATATGGATTAACAGGCTAATAGCCCAGTTTAGCAAATTAAAGGCTTGGGAACTCTTCAACAGCTTTTCACTCTGCACTATAAAAAAGTGTCTTTTACCAATGCCATATAAACTTGGTGCCTGTTCTTGTCATTCACTTATTTCTTTTCAAAATAAAATATCCACAGCATTGACTCCGACTCCATCACTTGACTGACCCCCCCCACCGAGATTAGGATTCTATGACAAGTAATGCCACGTTATGCCTCAAAGTGTGGTCTTCTACAGTTATCAAACATAATAAACAACAAACAGTAATAATTCTCACCTCGGTCATTACTACCTTCCCTTCTCCTTACTTTTAGTTTTCTCGCTTCCATCCCTGGGCAGCATACGGGTCTCTGTGCCTTTGTAATCCCTCTGCTTCCCTGTGTGTGTGTGTGTGTGTGTGTGTGTGTGTGTGTAGCTCTTAGGCTAAACATTAAGCGGCTCTGTGTTATCACAGGGAGACAGTGATGTCCCCTGTCACAGGCTGAGTTTGTGAACCAAGGGAAAGACCCAGGAAGCAAACCTGGACCACCCAAGGAAAATATCTCTGTGTGCATGTAGTACTAGTAAAACTATTGATCTGACAGTGGGAGACTGTGGCTCTTTTGAGCATACAGTAACTAGGCAAATGTATTGATGTGTGGTTTTTGGAGGGAAAACTTGGAGGTTATCAGCGAAGAACAGTAGCTGGGTGTGTCAGGGAAGAATGCACCCATATTGGTAGACACAAGAAGTGACTCTGAAACATCCACTGGATTTAAAAATGCATCCACATGTCTTTAAAAAAAAACAACAGAACAGAGGGATTTGAACAGAATCCCTGCACATCTCTGAATGTGTGACAGGTGCGTTGGAGAAAGGTGCAACTTGAAAACAATGAGATGAACTCCCACACACGGTCTTGCTTAGAGCTGAAATATTTATTTTTTATTTATTGCAACGTTTCTGTATGTCCGACTTTCACATATACCTGAAATCATAACAATAGTCATATTTCAGACAAAATAATATTTCTACCACAAAAATAGTTGTATTTTCATCATTATAAAGGAAACTATATTGTCACTAACAGTTAGTGATATGTTCAAGTTGCAAAGTTATTCTTTTATTGTTTTCATTTGGCTGCAGTAGATACCTTATGAAGATTGTGATTGGTCATTAATCTGCAGTTATAAAAATTAGAAACTAGAATTGAATCACTAAACACCGACAGCAAGACATATAAACACATACAGTATAAATATGGATGCAGAGTTCTACTAGTACAGTTTCACACATACATACAGTGTAACCATACAGTGTCTGAGAGCAGATGTCAGTGCTGACATGGTGCCACTGCTGGGTCCTGCATGTTTGTTTTGTGTGTACTCTAATAAACCAGTTAGATGAATGGCGGACTTCTAGATCAGAGTCCAGTGATTCTAGGAAACACACCTTTAGGGCTTGGAAGGGGAACTGCACCGCTGTGTGGGAGTCAATGACCATAAAGTAATCGAGGTGACAAAGGTTGGACTGTTCACAGTGAACAGTCCAACCTTTGTCACCTAGATTACTTACTTACGTACTTGTGTATGGAATTGCCACCAAAAAGTTTTGGTTAGAGAAATTATCTCTGAAATTATTATTATACGGTGGCCTACATGGGCCAATGCGTTACAACGAACCAAAACATTTCCACTAAGACAAACATGCTGCAGCTTCAGAAATTATGCCAATTCAAAAACACATACGAAATGCCGAAACAAGTACATTAACAGTAAGCGCACTGCCAATACAGAGACGATGCAAAGTCGAAAACATACAGACCCGAAGAGAAAAAAGGACAGCTAAACACTGCATATTCAGTCAATGCAACAGAAGTTACATAACTAAGTGGGAATTCTGATGTCAAAGCATGATAGTACAAAGGTCAGATATAAATACAGAGCATTATAAAAAATGTACACAGCAATCTACAACACAAATGGTAGCTGAAATTATTACAATGTAAGTGTACCATTGGTGGTAGCTACTAGATATACAGTGATATGTACAGTACTGACAGTATAGATGTACACCTATATACAAGTATGGAATCGCTGTGTAGTATTAACACATATAATACAGTAAATATAAATGTATCAAAGATGTGAAATGTGTAAAGGATATGGATATACTTCTTTTTCTTTTTATGCAGACAAATATAAGAATTAATGTAAGTGTGTGTGTGTGTTTGTGTGTGTGTGTGTGTGTGCATGTATTTGTGTCATCATGAATTCTCATTTATCAATACAACATTCCCTGACAAATTGTACGTCATATAAAGATTCGTCAGAATGACAACTAGGACAAGAAATTGTAACAAATGTGCAATTATGGGTCATTATTCAACTGTGATCTCAAATACCAGAAGTGAAAATCTTGCAGCGTCTTTTCCCTGGAACCATCGTCACCCTCAGCATGTTATGACAAGCACTCAAACGATACCAGCTCTTATGTATAAAGCCCAAGGAATCTCGTCTCACGCGATCACTTTCACTACTTGAAAGGGGTTTGTTCATGTTACTGTCTTCATCTGTTGACTTCTCTAAAGGTTTTGGAGGGATCCAAGGATTTCAGGGTTGACTGTTGGTGAGCACTGAAATTTAAACTTTCTCCGTATTCTCTACTAAGTATACTCATTTTGAGTTTATACCTTTAAAAGACTGACAGCAGAGTTTTTGTTCTCATTGATGTATCCCATCACTAATGTAATAGTCCTGCAAGAGCGTATTATGAACCTTTAACTTCAGTTAAATAGTGATAACATTGCATCATATGGAAAGTTTGGATAAAATGTTTATAAAAAGTCTAAAAATGTACAAGTACATGGCACATTTGGGAAGAAATGACAAAATTGCAAACACACTTTCTTATTTTAAAGGGTTAGTTTGACATTTCAGGAAATATGTCCGTTTGCTTTCTTGTTGAGAGTTGGATGACAAGATTGATACCACACTCATGCCTGCACGCTAAATATGAGGCTGTGGCCAGCAGCCAGTTAGCTTAGCTTAGCATAAAGACTGGAAACGAGGAAACAGAGCCTGGCTCTGTGCAAAGGTAACAAAATCCGCCTACTGAGACCTGAGAGTGGTATCAATTTTATCTTCTTATCATCTAAGTCTCAGCAAGAAAGCAAATAGGCATATCTCCTGAAATGTCAAACATTTCCTTTAAGACACCTAACCAGCTGCTGGCTGTAGCTACATATTTACTGTACAGATATGAGAGTCATACCGATGCTCTCATCTCAAGAAGCAAAAAGCAGATGCTTTTGTCCAAAGTGACACACAAATGAGGTACAAACCAAGCCACAGCAGATTAAGAAGAAGCCTTCGCAGAATAAGTTCTGCAGCACTCAGTTACATTTTTTTCCCAAAATGTCGAGCTTTAACTATTTGAGCCATTAAATATTAAGGTCTTAATATTAACAATAGTAACACTTTTCTCTCTCCTTCTCTCCTCTGTGGAGGTTTCACAAGAACATCAGATCTGCTGAAAATAAGGAGCAGTGGACGAACCAGAGAGATCAGAGTGCATTCAAAGCTGAAATGGACTTGGTGACTGTTTCCAACCAGGTGATGACTGACACTAACAATTCCATGCACTGCGAATCCACCCATGAACCCGGAACTTTGTTCCTGCCTTTAGTCATGATCACTGAGATGATTGTGGGCCTGCCCGGAAACATAGTAGCCATGTGGATTTTCTGTTTCCACATGAAACTTTGGAAACCCCACACTCTCTTCCTCTTTAACCTGGCCCTAGCTGACTTCCTGCTCCTCATCAGTGTGCCCTTCCGCATTGACACCCACCTCCGAGGGGAGAACTGGGTGTTTGGACAGGTCTGGTGCCGCATCAACCTCTTCATGCTAGCTGTCAATCGCTCTGGCAGTATTGCATTCATGACAACTGTGGCGCTGGATCGCTACTTTAAAGTGGTCCATCCACATCACTGGATCAGCCGTATGACTTTAACTCAGGCGGGATGGCTAGCAGTCCTGATGTGGACTGTTGTGATTGCCCTCGGGATTCCGTTGTTGACCACTGACCTCCTTCACCCGCATGGCAACATCTCCGTGTGTCGCAGCTTCGACTCCTACAAGGAGATCCCTTCGGGGATAAAGGTATACTACGTGAACTTCATTGCAGAGTTCTTGCTGCCCTGGTTATTGTTGCTGTTCTGCTCAGCCCGAATCGTGTGCTACCTGCGCCAACGGCGGATGGACAGGCAGAAGAGAGTACGGAGGGCCATCCGAGCAGTAATTGTGATCAGTTTGGTTTTCACCATCTGCTTCATGCCAAGTGTCCTCACAGGCTTGGGTGGGGTATACATCAAGTATTTCTACCCCATGGACTGTACATCCTACAAGCTAACGATCAAGCTGTTTATGATATCCATATGCTTCACCTACCTCAACAGTGCTTTGGACCCTGTCATCTACTCTTTCTCTAGCTCCATGTTTCTTGATACTATAAAGACCGCCATCCTGGGCTTCGAGAAGAAGAATGTCAGACCAGTCAACAACGCAGCCAATAACTGCTTAAGGCAAAAATAATAAAATATTTGATTTTTTTTTATCGGATAGACATCCACATGTTATTATCACAGGCAAATGTGTGCTACAATAGTACATGCACTGAGAGCATGAACTACATTGTACATGACATGCTATGAACACACAGAAAGAAGCTAAAACAGTCATGCAGTAGCAACACTGGCTAATGCTTTTGAACTAAAACACACAGAAAGGGTCAACTTACAGAAAAGACACTCCCCCCCCTTAGCTGATGTTCGTTTCCTGTTCAATAGTTAACATGACTAGCTGATTAGTTTGGAGGAGGTTTTTCTCATTGAGAGAATAACCTCTCAGGCGCAAAGAACAGGATGCTTTGTTGTAACATTTATAACATTGGAATAAATACAGTGACCATTGGAGTTCCTGCAAATGTTCAATATTCATGGTTATGAATGTCAATAAAAGCAGTTAATATAGTGTGTGCATTAATTTGTTGGCATTCACTGTATGTATTTCATACTGTATAGGATGTCTCCTGATTCCATTCTTGGAGGTGTTTATGATAATGAAGGGTTAACAAAAATGTTATTGTATTATACTGTATGTATTAGGTAATGTTAAATATGAATCAAGAGAAAAAACAAATACATAGCTATAATTCAGTCCTAATTGGCTCTAAGAGTGCGGGGACTCTGTGATGTCTTTTCATTATCGGTTTGTTTAATTATCTTCAGTCTCCTCAAATGTGTCCTCTCCTGTGCATTCAGTTTTATTATGATCAGGAAACGTGTGTGTGGATTTGGGCTGTTCATATTAGCCACTCAGAAGTGGGCAAATGTATTGCAGCAGAATCAGGGAATCACAGCAATGATCTCAGTAGCAAATTATATCTAATTACTAATGGTGTCTGTATTACAGTGACAGGGTTGCATCTTCTTAATAGCATCTTATCCTTGAGCCACACAGTACACTCATCCATTACTTTGGCAGAACTTTTACACATGCATTACTATGCCGTGTGTAGGATTGTCTACTATTACCATACTTTCAACTGGATTAGAGATGTCTAATATGACTACGAAAAAGCAACTGATTTGTGGCCTCTATCTGGTATGAAAGATGATACTAATCCTTGCAGACCGGATGATTGTATTTTGTTGGCAAAGGATAAGAAATCCAAATGTAAATCAAATAATTAGATTTAGGCCTGCTCATTTTAATACTGTAGGTACTGTTGTTTGAAATGGATCAAAGGGTAATATGTAGCAGTATATGACAATGGGTAGATAGATAGATGGATAGATTGATGATTATAGGAATGATTACTGTGAAAACAGGAACAGACTGTTGTATCAAGCCATTTAAAAATCACAAAGAATGACTGGTGTCCTCTAACAAATGACTTTGTTACAATAAATGCAAGAGAGAGAGAGAGAGAGAGAGAGAGAGAGAGAGAGAGAGAGAGAGAGAGGTGGCAGTCTGGGTAGAGATGATGGCATCTTTTGACTCGAGGATGCGTTTCAACGTATAAAATGTTGAGTTCCACCTTGTGGCACACTCCTGTTTGGGCCTCAGCTCTGGCCTCCCCATCTGGCACTGCGTGGACTTCAGCTTCTCTGTGGCAGCCGTGCTTTTGTGGAAAAACCCTACAACAGCCTTCACCTTGCCCACAGTTGGTTTCACCACCCTCAGCGCATTTTGAATCATCAGGTTTATTGCGGGTCGCAAGACACGGGTGGTGGGCCCACCGCAAAATCTTTATGGCTTTTGTCATGTTTGCTGCATTATCGGCAACACAGCGCCCCGCTTCGCCGTCTACTTGCCACTCTTAGTAGCTCCTCTGCCAGGTTTTCTGCAGCATGTCTCGCAGCAACCTGAAAACAGTCAAGAAGGCAGGATGCCATCTTAAAGTTTTCAATAAAGTGACGAGTGATGGACATGTATGACCATGTCCTTCTGGATGTCCAGCAGTCACTTGTCAGGCAAACCGCTGAAGTTTTTTTGACCCTGTCTTGCCACAATGCACGCTCCGTGTTATATAGTCGTGGAGAAATTGTTTGGGATGAGGTTTTTCTACTGGGGAGAACATACCATGGGGTTTAAGGCCTGGACAAAAGATGTAAATCCTTTGTCCTCCACAATGGAAAATGGCTGAAAGTCAGATCTCATTTTTTTTTGCCAGATCCTCATCAACACTTATCAGATTGACTGGGGTCATCTGTTTTGGAGTAAATGTGCTTATTTGAGTCTGAGTTGCGGAAGGACGTGGGGATGCTGCAGCAGAAGGACGGACTTGGCTCAAAACAGGGCACTTGTCCAGGGTCAGCGGATGGAGACGAGAGGGCCGCTGCACGGACGGGTGGGCGGCTCTTAGACGTCTGTGCAGGTTTGTTGTTGACTCTGCTCTGACGGATATTTTCATTATACAAATTCCGCACTCAGCTTTGCAGTCTCCAATATCATTGAAATGCAGCCAGATGCTGCTCCTTTTTGGGGGTTTCGCTCATTTCTTCACTTTGCCCCGACGCGCTTGCATTTAAATCCGGCTCCCCCCGTCTCTCCGTCCCTGTGCGTACCTGGTCTGTACCACGACACACTCGCCGTCTTTGGAGCGTCTGCCCCGACCCCCCTTCCTTCTGCCACATAATGGTATGATCCTAGTCTGTCCTCGCGTGTGATTGGCCGCATGGCGTGCCCATCGAAATAAAGCCCCGCCCCTGCCGGCATGGATTCTCAGCAGAGCTGAGCTGGAGCGGCTGAAGATTCGGTTCTCCCCGACGGGAGTCGGCTCTTCTCGTTCGCGGACGGCACATCAGCAGCAGTCGCTGTGAGCGTGACATCATTGACCCGTCCGCCTCCTCGTAACAACCACAGCTGTAAAATGAGCGGACAGCAGCTCGGCCTTTGGGGGAGACGCTGTGAGGAAAGCGAAAAGTCACCCACTGATAATATTATTTCTCCATAGACTGAATTTTCAGGTGGATTTCTCTCTGCCCGGTAACCCCCGCTGAGACATTTTATTAGCGCAACCTCTTAACAAACTCGCTGTTGCTGTTCACTATTATTCAGCCCATCATTGTCTTTGCGTTCTGCGATATCAAATATGAACGTCGGCTACTGGGAGCTGCGTGAACAGCGGTACAAACAAATAAAACAAAGAGAGAAAGGCCAGCAGGAGCCACGTGAACACGCGCGGTTGCTTTATAAACGCAACTGCGGGGAAAACGTAGTGAGCTCCAGTGGCGCAATCGGTTAGCGCGCGGTACTTATACGACAGTACACTGTAGAGCAATGCCGAGGTTGTGAGTTCGAGCCTCACCTGGAGCAGCGTTTTGGTGCTTCGCCCAATGCGAGAGATTCTATCCACAACGGTCTCTCAGCTCTTAACGGTACAGTTGTAAACCTTTAAATAGGAAGTGCAATGGCACTATTACAGGATTGTTATAGTGATACCATACAAAATGCCCTAAAACAGGCTACTGCGGTCCCTTAAATTGATTTACTATGGACACAAAGTTCATACATACTGGGAGGCAATGGAAAATATTATTTATAATACTGGCACCTCAATGATGCAATCCTAGTGTTTCTGTGTTTGGTTGCTACATTGGGATCAGGGCCATTTAAACAGCCATGTCAGCATTTAAAGAAAATCATTAGAAATATCATATAAAGAGCCTCAAAGAGGTTAAGTGATTTATCTTAATTCAGTTATGCACTATTATAATATTTTCAGATTTGATACCCAGGTTGTGGGTGGGGGGGGGGGGG
>JAVQJF010129952.1:0-30735 GCA_036023855.1 Gadopsis marmoratus
CACACACACACACACACACACACACACACACACACACACACACACACACACACACACACACACACACACACACACACACACACACACACACACACACACACACACACAGGGTGTGAGGGAATAGAAAGACACAGGTCTTCATGCTGGTTTGTAGTTGGTAGTAGGGACAGGAGCAGTTATTACTGTACCTGACTTACAATCTGTCTATTTGTGGCACATTGGGAAATAAATACACATACACTTACAAATTTGTGTGTGTGTTTGTGTCTAGGATGTCTCCAGGACTCCGGTGGACCCGGCTAATGAGCAGATCCTGACCATTATCACCTATGTTGGTTGTGGAGTCTCATCAGTGTTCTTGGGAATCACTGTTCTCACTTACACAGCTTTCGAGTGAGACTCCATCCAGTTGTTATTCTATAAATGTTTTCTACTTGTCATATACTGACCGTGCAGACTGGTAACCTGTTGGTAGGTCTTAAAGCCCATGTCAACATTAATGAATTTGAACACTATTTTTGTGTCAAACCACCGGCTCCATACTGAAATACAGTCTGTCCTTACTTGGATAACAACAAGAAATGTGGCTTCTGTTTCTGGAGAGTATGAGCACTGTTTTTCTTGGTACTTTCTTTGTGAAAGCTTGGCTATCCATTTGGTGATTCTACAGTATTATTGACTGAGGTTCTGTGTAAATACAGTGTTGATTATTGTTTCCTCTCCCATGTTTTATCTCTGTCTCCATCGCAGGAAGCTTCGTCGAGACTACCCCTCTAAGATCCTCATCAACCTCTCCCTAGCGCTGCTGGGCTTGAACCTGGTGTTTCTGGTCAACTCCTGGGTGTCCTCTTGGGATCTCTATGGCCTCTGTGTGGCTGTAGCAGCCACGCTGCACTACTTCGTCCTGGCATCCTTCACCTGGATGGGATTAGAGGCCATTAACATGTACTTCGCACTTGTCAAAGTCTTTAACGTCTACGTGCCGTCCTATATCCTCAAGTTTTGTGCTCTGGGATGGGGTGAGTCGTGTGTTCCACTAACTGACTTTCAGTTAGGTTCTGGCCAAAACAGTGTCACACTCAAACACTTTTAGCAGGACAACGGGGGTTTGTTGACTGTCATTATGTCAGAGGCTGTGACACAGGCTGTAAAAGTATTTAAACTGTCCTCACAGGGATTCCTCTGGTGATCTGCACCCTGGTGCTCATCGTGAACAGAGAGGCCTACGGCAGCCACCTCTATGCTCAGTCTAGCTTGCAGCCATTGGACAACTCTGACAACTTGTGAGTTTTGGTTTCAAATTTCGAGTTGTGATGCATATTATTTGAAACACATACACATACAGAGGATTTAGCTTTTTTTTTAAAGAACCACATCAGACACAAATCATTATTCCAAACGGACTATTGGTCCGTTTTAATGCAATTAAAAGCTACGTTCAATGCTTTACTACAGTGAAAATAAATATATTACTATTAATGTTGTTTTATGGTCCTATTATGAGTTTATATTTATATAATTTATATATAATATCCAAAAGCAAATAACCTAATATACAGAAATTATATCTGAAATATTGCAGAATGTTAATAGTATATTTCCCCTTATTACATTTGATTACATTTACGTATGATGTGAATCCACAAATCGTAAAAATACTTAAAATTGGATGAAAGTAACAATTTGTTACACACAACAGGTCACGCTGGTCTTCGTAGTGCCAGTGATGTGACAGGACATCAACATTTTAATTAGTTGTTTAACTGCTTTAAGTCATTCTTACTTCTTCTTCATTAATTGCAGAGGGTGTCAGAGTACAGCCATGTTTCATTTACATATATTTCACCAAGGCCACCACAATGACTACTGCATCTCCCTGCGTCGCTCTCTCCCTCTTCTCAATCCCCTTTCCCATTCAATCCTTGTTCCCTCCCTCAGCTGTTGGCTCCAGGACGATGTGACATTTTACGTGTCTGTGGTTGCCTATGCCGTACTCATCTTTCTCCTCAACATTGCGGTAAATAATTTGAACATTTCATTAAAGGTTTGTGCATTAGTTCGAACTACTAAAACACTGGCCTGTGTCCACATTTTACTGGTTAATGCATCACAGGTATGCTCCTCATTACCTTTCTAATTTTCACACTGTTTTAGAAGGAATGTCTACATCAATTAGAAAACACGTATTTCTGACAATACTTGAAAGCCACAACTGTATATACTGTACATTGACAGATCAGGCTTTGTAGCCCATGTAACATGGCATCAGTCAGTATAACAATATGCAACCTCCCAAACCTTATCACTAACTCTGTTATTGTGTTGCCTTCTTTTGAATTTCCTTTTAGATTTTTGTGGTGGTTCTGATCCAGATTCGCCACATGCGAGTCAACAGCCCGGCTGGGACCCGCAGCGGACTGATGCATGACCTAAAGGGAGTTGCCAGTATCACCTTGTTACTAGGACTAACGTGGACTGTTGGCTTCTTTACCTGGGGACCTGCCAGACTGGTTCTGCTGTACCTTTTCTCTGGACTCAACACCCTGCAAGGTTATTGGTTCTTTTTTGTTAAAGATAATTACTGAAAACCATGATGGATAATATACTGAAAATAAATGTAAGAATAGAACTAATGTGCTGTATTGGCAACTTATATGTAGTTCGCTCTCAAGGGTCACATCTATCTCCTGGACTGCCTCCCGTGCACGTCTTGTCTTTTAAAGACATTTTTAGCATCTAACTTTATGTCAAGTCATTGTCTTTATTTCTGGGAACGGTCCGGCAGTTGCATTAACACATTTAAACTGTTTCAGGTCACCAAATATGACTACTGACACTGCTAAATGTTTTTGTTGGCTGATCTGGACAGCAGGACTCAAAGCTTTGTGGTGTGAACGTCGTCATTTTACTCTTCAGTGATCATTTTGTGAGTGACACTTGCCCACAAATGGAGAACAGGTATCCTTCTATAGCAAATTAGGGGTGTTGATTATGCTGATGATGAAATTTCACACGCGCAGAGTTGAAATGGTTGAAATGAACAATTTAAGACAAATTTGTTGCTGTTACAGTAAGAGGGTCTGGTGAATCCAATTTTCATTCAAGCAAGCCTCACTGTGTTTGCATTCTTGTCTTAAACCTCTTACCTCTTTCCCTTCTTGCATTAGGGCCTATTGTGTGTGTTGCTGTGTGTTTATTTATTGAGTGAAAGTTTGCTAACCACACATGCAGTTTTCCTCAACATCCCACTTCACGTTCACAGTTCAAAAGGCTGAATGATGCAACCATTTCACAACTGCCTTTACCTCAGCTCTGCCTTTGTTGTGTTACTTTATCTGAGAGTGACGCAACAAAAGCCCTCCACTTTTTACTGGAGCAAGCGGTGCCTTGCTCAAGTGCAAATTAAAAACAAAAACCAAGATCCAATTTTGTCCTCCAAAGTTCATGACAGTTATCTCACTTTTATATTCCAGGACTTTTCATCTTCCTCTTCCACTGTCTGATGAAGGAAAATGTCAGGAAACAGTGGAGGATTCACCTCTGCTTTGGACATTTCCGACTTGAAGAGCATTCTGGTATGACAGCCACACATAACATAAATAACTACATATGTGATCCATCAACTGTTACTATGCAAAAGTTTGAGATATGAATCCATGTAACAAATGTGGCTGTCCATCAGTGTGTTTTGGTTTGTTTTGTGAAAGCTTAATTTCTGTTACCGGTTTGGTGTCGTCATCCAGAGTGGAGCAACTCTGCATCAGTTGGAGTCACAGCCAAACCCAGATCCAAGCCTCCAAAAGCATCAGTACCATCAGTACACTCTGTCAAGTCCAGCTCCACAAACAGCACATCAGCTTCCTCCGACTCCAGCCAGAGAGACTCATCCTGCAAGAGACCAACCCTGGGTGAGGAAATGAAGCATAGTCACTCCAAGGCATTACACCTCCTTACTAAATCCACAACTATCAGTCTGTCAACACTGCTATCATTTAGCACACTTAAAAGCCAAAAAGATTAACAATGTAAAGTAAATTAAAGGTTTGATGGTAAAAATGCTATACAAAAATAAATGCAAATCCCTGCATACATTACTGAGAATGACGTTTAATAATTACATGAAAGCCCGTGTAATTAAGCTGGTTTAAACAGAACTTAAGGGACATAATTGTTAATAATTATTTCTTAAATTGAGCTGTCTGATGATGAAGGAAACTATAAGTCAAACTCCCAGGCATATATTCTCAAATGACATATGGCAAAATGTTTAAATTACTCACATAGGTTCAATTATCTTGCAGGCTTTTTTGTGAATTCACTGGCTCTCCCACGAGCCCAGAGAGATACAGGAGGTGCAGGTACGTCAGGTACTGGAGCTCTGCCTTCCCAGAAGGGGATGGACCCGACACCTGGCTGGAGGAATCACTTGCTCAGCCAGCACAGATAAAGCACACAGGACATACATAAGTATTTGCATACGTAAGAATGCAGACATGCAAATCCCAGAAACTGTCACTATAGAGACACCGTTCAGCCATAACATGAGGACAGCACGAGCTCACCGGTCTGCAGCTACGCAGCCCCACATGCAACAAACTGCAATGCACTGTGTGTTCCAACACCTTTCTATCAGAACCAGCAAGAACTTCTTCAGCAGTTTGTGCTACAGTAGCTCTTCTGTTGGGTCGGACCACACACGGGCCAGCCGTCGCTCCACATGTGCATCAATGAACCATGACCCTGTCGCCGGTTCAGTTTTCCTTCCTTGGACCACTTTTGGTAGGTACTGACCACTGCAGACCAGGAACACCCCACAGGAGCTGCAGGTTTGGAGATGCTCTGACCCAGTCGTCTAGCCATCACAGTTTGGTGCTCACAGTCGCTCACATCCTTACTTTTTCCAAATTTTCCTGCTTCAACACATCAACTTCAAGGACAAAATGTTCACTTGCTGCCTCATATACCCCCCACTGACAGGTGCCATTGTAACCAGATAATCAGTGTTCTTCATTTCACCTGTCAGTGGGCCTAAAGTTATGGCTGATCGGTGTAACTGAAGCAACCATTGTATTCCATCCATTAGATAATTATACCATGCAATTCTATTGTTTCTAGTTTTTGCTAAATATTGTAAAAGAGCCTGTAATTATGAAGACATGAGCAGTTGCATCAGTTCCAAGGAGGAGTTGGTTGCCAAGCAACTGGTGAGTGGAGCCATGGTGACAATGAACCATGGTACCAGTTTGACTGAAAAAATAATAAAAATTAAAATTAAGATGATGCAAGTCTCCCGTGTTCCCTTCTCTATCTCTGCCAGTAAATGTGTACTTCAGGTCAAACCAAATAATTATTCTACAATCATTGTGTAATCACGTCATGATTGATGAATGATTACCACACCTCTGAGTGCGACTGCTGTCTTGTTCTTGTAAATTCTGACACCTTTGGTGTGATAAACATGCGATGGTCCAAAATAGTCCATGTATGTTTTAAATATAGCATTGGCATCGATTGGGCTTAATCGGTAACATCTGAGAGACCATAACGTTTGACAGCATTTATGCGATTTGTTTGCTGGTGTATCTATAGTGTCGGTATCATCTTAACATCTGCACCATGTAAGGCAAAACATCACAAAAGGCTGGCAACAGTGACTAGTTCTGGAAAGTTTCACAAAACTTTCCCATCTTTACTTATAGACTAGCAGAGAAGTCAAAGTTCCAGATTTACTAATATTCAGTATATTAGGCAAACTAAGTTAAACCAGATCAGATAGTCAGGAAATATAGAAATGAGAGCTGAAATCTGAGACTAAAGAAAAGAATAACATTACTACATCATTTTTCAAAATTTTTATTTACTATTTATAATTATAGACTGTGCCATGTGGAGGGCTCTCAGCTAGTGTAATAGAGTTCAATCTGACAGATACCGAGCAACTAATAAATATGGGAACAGGGGTCATAATTGAGATCTCAGAATGTTTCAAATGATTTGACCGTGAATGGCACTATATTGCAAAACACTTATATGTTCAAAACTCCATCTTCATACCAGTGCAGGTTTGGTTGATAATCAACACAAAATAATCTGCTGTTAATCAGTACAAAGTTTTGGCTACTAAACGATGATAATATTGCTCAATACTACTTGACAGGGCAGAATAAATATTAGCCTTTAAGCAATGTTTTTCCACCCACAACTCACTCAAACCGACTACTTCACTCTGGCGTATAACAGTAGGGTCCCTTTATTTTTCTCATACACCTACACAAACTGAAAGCAACAACATTATTTTACATAAAACAAACCTAGAATTACTGTTACGGGTCATTAGTGAAGTGCACAGAACAACAGTGAAATAAATCTCAAAAGGAACTTGGATAAACTTCCATATGGCCCTTCACTGGGAGCACATTCATGTGCTAAAGCAGTCCACCAGCTTTTTGGAATTCCAGGGACCTGCATGGTTGTTCAGAAACTGCTGCTTGACCAGATCTTTGACTGTCTGGTAGACGACTGCTTCGCCCTATAAATAAAAAAATAAAAAAAATGACATCATGCATCACATCCGTCTAAAACCTGCACTGAAGTTACAAAACATTCAAGCAGTTGCAGAATGCCCTGCACATTTGCCACAACAATTGATAGTTTTAAAATACCACAGTTCTGGGACTGAGCACTCATGTAATAATATATAGCTGACACACACCTTGACACTGTGGTAGGTGGAAAGATTCAGCAGATAGCTAGTATGCCGACCCAGCTGTGCAACTCGGAGGAAATAACTGTAGAGGGCTCTCTTGCAAAGTCTGCTGGAGAAGCCGGGCCCACTCACAGATGGAGAGCTGGGAAATAAGTGCAACATAACATTTCATGTAATGTTTCCCTATACACGTGCTGATTGTCTTATATATACTGCATTATACTGTATATATTAGTGCATTTAAAAAAATACTAATATAGAACAAATTCAAGAAAATATAAAAAAAAAAATTCATAGTTTCCCATCAAAACACAATGCTCATGCAAATTAGTGAGCAGCCCAGTAAAATAATGGCAAGTCTACTGAAGACGTAGACTTGCTTTCAAGTGTGTGTTACTACCCCCCCCCACACACACACACAGTTAAGTAGCAGCAGTGAGGGGTGGGTGACCAGATACTGTAAATGCAGAAGTTCTGCACTTCATTTAGTTACGTTTCCATCACCAACACTGTTTTGGATGATGCAGTCTCTGCTTCAGAGGCTTAGCTGTGCTGAATATTGCAAGACAATTCTTCTGCACAATGATAGCAGAGATGTTAAGTGTGGCCTAGCTGATTGAGAGAAGACAGGGTTTCCCGCAGACAGCACTTACCACTGCTGCTAAGCAACTTCCTGGGGGGGAAACCCTAAAGTGGAACCCTGGGGAACAGGCCAGTGGTGAGCAGGCCAGTGCTGTTGATAAAGACAGTTTGGGGGTGGTACTGTGCATGGCAGCACTGATAGAAGCTGACATTAGCAGAAGGTGGCATATCAGGTGACTGATATGAAATCATTTAAAGGTCTGCTCCAAGACCACTATATTGTTTACAGCCCATGAACTTCCTCACCCCACTCAAAACTTCCTGTGCAGTTTTATTACTAATACCATATAATGGATTTTTCGTGGGAGAAGTCAAGAGATTTGAGTGCAGGCCAAGGTTTTCAGAAACAATTCATAGCTTCAGTGGTGAAAACCATACGTAAAAGAAGCTAGGATTAATTGGCATGCTAATCATACATCACTAAATTAAAGAAGTCTCATGTGGCATGAGCAGCATCTCCTTTTGTTTTCACACTATAATTTCGGTAGGAGTTTTGTTCAGTAGGTGTTCTTGCCATCCTTTTAAATTCCTCTTCACGTCCCCCTGCACAATTTATGTCCTGTATTCTTGCGAGTGCCAAGCAGGATCTCAAATCTATTTTTGGCTGTAATCTGCTCAAGGACAACACAGCCTCCAGTGAGAGCCACGTCTGTGTCACATTCGAACTACTGGACATCAGCAGTTGTCTGCAGCTCCAAAACCAAGAGATGCCAGGAGCCCTGGGCCTTACCGAGACTGGAAAACAAGCAAACTGCACAAGGCTCTGCCAGCAGTTCTACTCTACCCCTGGTGTATAAATGAGGTAAGCTATAGTCAAGATTCTCTGCAAGAGGAGTACAGGACATCCTACTGGTGCCATTTTTTGCAGTTTGCAGTTTGCAAGGAGATTACATGCAGACGATTCATTTCTCATACAATGCATCTACATCTTACCCATCAATGATCAAGCCCTTGCTACTGTCCAGAACTTCAATATCCTTGTCTCCGAGGCACCAGTTGATGCTGAGATCATCATGTCGCGGGGAGGTCACAACTGGCCCCACGTGGTCACCACAGAGAAAGAAGATGTGGTGTTTTTTGTAGGATGGCGGCAGAAAGTACTCCAGTTCATCATCCAGTCGCTTGTTGGTGATGTCAGACACTTCCTCATTGATGAACTTCTGGCCCCCTAAATAAAACAATCTCAGAATTTTCTTTCAAATATTTCAGGAATTTATAATACACAGGTAAAAGAAATTAACTTCTTGGCTGAGAGCAAGAAGCTGCTGGCCGTCGCTTCATATTTAGCATAGATACGAGAGTCCATCTTCTCAGATAACTCTCAGCAGGAAATCAAATAAGCGTATTTCCTAAAATGTCAATTGCTTTGAGGCTCTTTACCTAGCACCATGCTGGTGATGTAGAGCGGCTGGATGAAGTGGCTCAGTAATGCACCCTGAACCCCAGTAACATTCCAGCGACACAACTTGTCACTACCAGACATGCAGCAGACTTTGGCTCCCCAGAGACTGGGGTCGAGGCAGGCTACAGGGACCAGCAGGCCCGTGGCATGATACTGCAGCTTCATAGCTGTCCAAGTGCTGTTCGCAGGGACACTAAACAAGACATGTTGAATTTTACTCATTTAGATAGCATTCTAACCAATTACTATATTCCAATGGTTTGATTATAAAACATAATGTGAATTACATAGAAATTAAAGAAGTAAAATATGAATTAACTCAAGATACATTTTAAGCAAATTTATTAACAGGTTAATAACATTTGTAGGATGCCACTATTCTCAGAACAACTGTTTTGGAATGAAATCCCTAATTTATCTTCCCATCATTTCAAATACATACTGCAAAATACTGCTTTAAACAAAGCACACAGGACATATATGGACATTGAAACACAATGAGAGACTGCTGTACTTGAAGTTCTTAGCTGCTCCTTCAGGACAACGATTGGTGTAGAGATGCAGACTGATCTTGGGTTTGAGCTGAAGCTGGTGGCTGTCTGTACTACTCTCAAAAATACCGTTCTCCTTGGCCGCTGGATCAGCATCAAAGAACAGCAGAAGCTGTTTGTACAGAAACCTGAACACAAGCCAGAAAATACCATCTCACTTTGAGCCACACCGGCAGAAGCACCATCCAGGCTGCCTGCTCTAAGTGATGAAAAGGCACGTCATGACTTCACCATGAATTTTAAAAAGTAAAAGGCAATATTTAAACATTTTTGCAGTGCAGATTTGCTTTAGTCTATGCTGTGGCGTGTGGCATTAGTTTATGCTACATACTTGTCCCTAAACAAATAAACATTACATAAATAACTATTAGCAAGAGTATTTAAAGTTAAGATGCAGTAAATGTGTAAACTTGTTAGAAGTCATATTAGCAGTTTGTACCTTAGGAGTGCCCGTCTGGCAATGATGATGGCATGGCAGTCGTGGACCATGGTCCCATTGTAGCAGAGCCACTTGCTGCAGCTTGAACGGCCAGCTCCCACCGCCACCACCTTGTAAAGCTGACAAGGACGACCCCATGTATCCAACACTTCTATGGGGGAACAGTGACTGTTTATCTTTCCAATCCGTTAGCAACAATGGCACTTAGGTTAAGAGCAACCACTACAGACAGGACAACAGAGATACGACTGACATGGAGGATGATGTGTGAAGGGCATTTAACTTTGAGGTGAGCCACAGTAACAGGTGATGACACGTGTTTAACAATACATTTTAAAAGCCTGGACAGAATATAAAAGACCTAGAAGCTAGCAAGAGTGAAATGCATTTGATATGCCACCCTCATCAGTCTCTATTCTCAAACCATAGCTTGTGTCTGAAAGGACTTACAGGTCATAATCAATCAGACAGGTTTCCTTGACTAAATAAAAGAAAGAAAAAACAGCTCTCCAGCATCGAAATGTCAAAATTGTGGCTGGAAGTGGCAAGAACGGTAATGAACTCAGTGATGCTTCAATTCTGGGTATGAAGCAACATACTGTAAAAACATGGACATGAACAGAAATGAATTAAATTATCATCTACAATACATTTAATTATCCTAAAGTCAGTGTCTCTCTTTTAAAGTCCAAATTAAATGAATTTTTTTTTTGTCCGATACACACACAAAAAAATAAATCAGAAACCATTACATACATACATACCAGTTTTGCATTAGTTGGACAGAATATCTGTCTACATAGATGGAGACTGTATTTCGATAGAGCCAATCAAATCGGGCATAAAGCAGTAACTTCAGCATTCTATCATAGGCAGAGCAGACAGTCACACTGATCCAGACAACAGCCTGCTACACAAAACAAGAGTTACAGACTCTGAACAACCCACATTAGCTTTCCTGCTAATGTCCCCTCCTTATCTAACGTATAAACATGAACACACGTCTTATCCTGCACCATACCTTGTTGGACGAGCCACCAAACAAACATACTGTATTTCCTCAGATAGGGCCTTCATTTGCCTGAACTGTAAAAGGTACCAGGCTTTTATCTGAAGCCGGCTTGGCAGGTCTTTGTTTCCAATTCCCTGTTTGATGAGTATAACTGGTCATATTTTAAATACGAAGCCTCGCTGTGATCCGCTCCCTTTTGTGCTGTTCAAGTTACCTTGCTTTTTCCGCCTATATGGGAGGCCGGCCTTTATTTGTTCATGTTGACCACACCCCTGGCCATTACTGGAGACCCGGCTTTTACTTGACTACTGGTTTTCATTTAAGGAAATATGGTAAGCATTTTAAAAATAAGTAAAACGCATAAAAAAAAAGGAGGTAATTTAACATACCTAAAGTGCTTACCTCTTATCAAGACAAATGTTGCCATGTGGCTCTTACAGCCATGGAAATCAGGGCACATCTTCAGGAGGCTGTCAAACTTCTCACTACTTATTGCTGTCATGTGATTCTTGTGCCAGTCAGTTTGCCAAACTAGAAGAGAAAAAAAAAAAAAAGAGAGACAGCTATATCATCAGGTATGGAATGTATTTTGGACATCACCGTGTCAGCGCTGTTCTGAAACCCTTTCAAATATGAGTGATATGAAGTAGTGCTTGCTTTGAAAATTATTATATGCTACTACAGAATATAAAAGACCTAGAAGCTTGCAAGAGTGAAATGCCATTGATATGCAATGCAATTTTTCTCAAACTATAGTTTGTGACTGAAAAGATTCACAGCTCATAATCAGACAGGTCTCCTTGAATAAATAAAAAAAGAAGTAACAGCTCTCCAGCATTGAAATGTCAAAAAAGGTTGTTTTTTCAAATAAAATAGTCTTGTGTCTATAAATGTTGTGCAAGGTATGGAGAATGCTGTGTTTCACAGACACTTTAGTCCAAAGGGTCTTACAAAAAGAGCCTTGAAACTTCACAGGAACTGTGAAAGTAAGCTTATAACTTTATTTATTCACATGTTAATCATGTATTTTTAATCATTTGTTCGTTTACTAAATTTTAGTAATTATATACTTGTGTATTTACTTTAATTAGATAATAGTTCCAGTTTTATTCATGACTAATCTTGAACTTTGACATTTCATGTGTTTTAAGTTTCTGTGTGTGTATGTTGAGCAACGTGACTCTTGTATAGGAGGTCAAAAAGGTCAGCTGCATGGTGGAATACAGGTCCTTATATGGAAAGGTTTTCTGCTCGGCAGACTGTAACTTGAGGATTCTGTTGGGTGTTCTGGGCTCGAAGGTTCCTATAGGTCCAAACTTATATAACTTGTACAATGGCCAATGCAAATAAGTTTATTAATAAAAATATAAATATAAAAAGACTAAAAGCTGTATTCTGGTATTTTCTCTTTGAGATAGCCGGTCTATCTCATATTGTACAATATATTTTTGTGAACAACCTGTAGGTGTATGCTGTGCTTTGTTCAAATTTAAGAGCATAGGCAGTTTTTCCACGACATCACAAAGAAATGAGAAATAAGTGCTAGCATAAGGTGTTGTGGTCTGAAAAGATGGTTTTCAGCCTGTGTTGGAAGATGTGTATTGACTCTCAGGACAGAGAAGAGCCTTGACCGAAATAAGTGACCACAGGGTCCTTGGAATTTGATTGTGGCTTCAAGGTAGGATGGAGTAGTTCTTCACTGCTCTGTAGGCTACAGTAGGACCAGAGACATGAACTACAAGCAAGCTACGACAGATAGCCAGTGTAGTGAGCAGAGAAGCTGAGTGGGAGGTTGAACATCAGATGGGCAGCAGCACTCTAGACTAGCACAAATCTGATTTTTGGCACATCCAGACTAGAATTAGATACTGAATGTGGACATCGCACAGTGTGACTACTACTACTGCACCTTCAGTCTTTGGGCTCTTGTATGGATTATTGAAGTCCTTGACCTGGTCCAGGAGGAGCTCTTCATCCAGGAGTATGCTTTCAGGGATTCCAGGGAGAGAGGGGCCCATCGAGTCTTCAGAATTCTGCTAAAAGAAGTAACTGTGGTGTTCTCTTCTAATCCACCTTGAACCCACTTCTCTAGCGTTAATTTAGGAAATAATGTTGTCGTCAAGACATTGTCAGCACATGCAAACTACGGTTTGAGGCAGGAAGCACCATATAAATCTAGAATGTGTGGCAAGGTGGCTGCAGATGGTTTCAAACCCCTCCAGTTAGCTGGATAATGGCATCGAGCACTGCTTATACTTGCCAGTCAAGTAATCTGCTGTTAATTATCACATATGTTGATATTTCACTTTGATGTTAGATTTTCAAATATGGTTTAATACCGTCATTAATTCCCACATCATCTCAGGTTGTCTGTGAAGGACACCCTCTCTCTACATGAAAGCAGAGAATTGCATATAAGGTTTTTTACTACCGATTTTGACAGATGCTGATAGAATCTCTCCTTTTGTGATAAAATAACTAGGTGAAAGCAATATTTAACATATGGCCTTTGCTATGCAGCACCTACAGTAAGTAATGGGAACCCCTGACATTAGCTCTTTCTATGTATTTACCTCATCTTCCAATAGGATGTCGCCTGAATCAGGTTTATCTTTGAGTTTTTGGATGGAAGCCCTCTCCATAATGGGCCTGTCCCCTCCTTCAGGAAGCAAAGCCTCTTTCACTTGGTCATGGTCTCCAGAAGCAGGTAGGATTTTCCTAAGAAGGTAACCAGATTTAACATTGTAAATTGAGCAGCAGACCCCTCAAGATGTCTAGATGGATGTAAATGAACATTTGCACATCCCAAAATAACACAACAGCAGCTGAACAGGAGGGTTCAGTTGGAAGGTGAGATTCAAGAGCAACGAGCAGGAGCAATTTTGGTCTTTAAAGTAGTTTTGATTGCCAATTACATAATAACCAGCAAATGAAAACAAAAGGAAAGAGAGGATGACTAAAAGTTCAGAGAACATTTAAACCAAGTACATGACATGCGTCACAACCAAATGAGCCAGTGGGTTTGTCTACTGTCCTGAAACTATGGCAGCGCTCATTAATGAGCTTCAGTAACTGACAGTGTGTGTGGCCCATTTAAACTGGACACATTTCACCAGCAGGTTCCTCGCCTTCCCGATCCGATATCTCCGTAACAAGCAGCCACAACAAAACAAAAGCCAAACTGCTGTTGACAAAGACACAGTTACAGCTTGGATTTACTGCATCGTGTACGAGATGTGCTGTATAAATAAAGCTCGCCTTTCTAGTGTTACCGTAACTGCAACACAACACTGCCACCTTCTTCCTTACCTCAGCTCGGCAGCACCGCTATAATTGGGCACATCATCTGTCTGACGGGCCCAAGAACGGTGGAGGTGCAGGCTTGGCTCACAGTCTGGCAGAGACTGAAAGCTACAAGGTTCTCTTCTTGGACTGTATTTAAGTGCTTTTTGATCCGCCATGGTTTTCAAGGAACCTGTGAAAAAATGAAATTAAGTTAGCGTGAGGGCTGCAGCTTTTAGTCCGATTCTGTTGATGCAGCATTTTTTTATATTAATGTCAGTGGACATCAGTATTATGTCTTGACAAGGCAGTTTGTCAACTTCACGAGGCTATTCACTCAGTTATGTTTATATGGAGTTTGGACAGAAAAACCCCCCCAAAAAACCCAGTAATATAAATGTAATGCCATTTCATACGACGTTAATGAAGCTTGTGACTGGCAAACTCATCTGACCCACCAACGTGTGCAGACATTTTTCTTTCGCTGATTCTCAGGCAGAGTTAAGAACTACAAATGTAGTCAACCGATTAGTACATTAACAAAAAGACAGATTACTCTACTGCTATTTTTATAATGGTTTACATTTTTTTTTTTTCGCCCTCAGCAAATAACTGGGGCATCGGGCACCAACTTATGTTGTTGTTTCTCTCGGTACTTTCTGTAATTGTTGGACTGAATGATTAACTAATAAATAAATTAAAAAAAAACCCGAAAGATTAATCGATGATAAAATGACCCGACACTTGCCCAATGTTAGCCCATTGAGGTTAATCGATTAACAGCTGCAAGCAAAACGAACGACGGTCAATGCGATACCATTTTAGCTAGCGGAAGCTAACGTTAGCTCGCGTTACCGAATGACTGACTTAAAATGGTTTGGCGACGCCAAAACGTTGGGAAGGTTCGCACCGTTTTAAGACGAATGTCTCAGACAACACAGTTAACGAAATGTCAACTCATTTCCTCTCGCTTAAACCGCTCAAACCTTTAAAGTGACATTAAGCCGTTTTCTAACGCCAACGAGTGTTTCACGCCACAGTCGAGGCGAACCCTTCGCACCGAATTTGCACGCGCTTGCACGACATTAACTGTCATTTAAATTGTGGCCACGTGTTACTCAAAGTTTACCATCAGTTTTTGTGCGCTGCTCAAGGCTGAAAGACAGGAGGAGGCAGTTGTGTCCAGCCGTCTGAACCCAGATCCGCCGTGTAGAGGACGACGTGCTTCGGGGCGGGGGTTTCAACCGTGGACATAACTGGCAACCTTGGAGGTGAGTGAAGGACGGAATAGATAGCATGTTTTTCATTGATGTTGTGGCGCAGCAATTAGCTTAAACTGCGCGTTTCTTCATGATAATTACATAATGTCATGAATATTAACCTAATATTTCAGTTTTGACTGCTAACAACATGCAGGCACAGGTGCAGGTCCACTTCCCTATGTGGGTGTGGAACAGCTCATTCATTAATAGGCTGCTGGAACAGCTTCCACTCTTCACTTTGGAAACTTTTCTGGCACTGATGCTGGGTTTAGGCTAGTGTAGAATCAAGTGCCGTGCAACTATTTTACATACTGGTGTATGCAAAAATGTTAACGTTCCACGTGCATGATAGTTATGACTGGTTGTCAGTGACTAGATGGGCATATAAAATGAGACAAATATATGAATGCAACTGAGGCGTGAACTCAAAATACACAAGATGAAATCAGAAATGACCACTCACGTCTGTTGCACAGTTAAGTAAAGTCTCTAAACATCTCTATTTACAGTGCGATATCCGTGCGGGTGCCACCATTTCCTTGGAATTTAAGTAGAATGTGGGAAATAGGAGGAGATGAAGGAGCAGGGTCAGTCATGTTTTATGTATAGACACAGTAAATAAGGAAATAGCTACAGAATGGTTTGGTGATTTCTATGAATTTTAAATCTGTAGCGCTGCACACACACATACACACTGAAAAGCATGAAAACCTTCCACGATGAAATGAGTTTGCAGTTGTTGAAATTAATCCCCTCTCTCTCTCGCGCGCACACACACACACACACACACACACACACAAACGCACACTAGCCACCCATGAGTGTGTGGTGTTATTTGCAGTAGAGAAATGTTCCCCTGATCATTGTGAAACTCAAGACTGATTTCCCTTCCCCTTCCCCTTCACCTCAAGAGAAAGCCATCATATCTGTTTATCCTGAGCCAAATGTGGCTTTCTTATGAACGTGTGTGTGTGTGTGTGTGTGCGTGTGTGCATATGTCTCGCTGTGTTTCATATGAGACTGTGAAATGTTAAGTCACCCCCCCCCCCCCATCTCAAGAGAGCCTTCTGAGGCACATTGGAAACTATCCCATGTGTCCTCTTCATTTTAAATACCACCTATTCCCTCCCCGACGCCCCTCTCTTTGTCTCCCTATCTATTTTTTTTGCTTTCACACCCACACACTCGCTCACAGGCTGAGAGATTTCCCTGTTTAGCTTTTAATGGGAAAAAAATTAAACAGTGGTGGCATACAGAGCAGCGTACAGCCCAATTCAATATTTATTTATTTTTCTGCTCAGGGACGCTGTTTCCCAAATACATTGTCACAGCTTTTGTGTTGGACTATTGGACGGGCAAAACTGTGAAATATTGAGCCCATTGACAATGTCTCTGAACGTATGTTATTGTGTGCAAAGTGTGATTGTGTTGCTGTGCTTGCATGTGTGAAAAAGGCACAGTTGATGAGCATTGTTATTGATGCTCGACTGTCAGGGATAATACTGTGATGTATTAATTTATGTTAATTAACACTGGGAATAAAAACCTGAATTTAAACCAGCTCCCTCTGCATTTAATAATTTTCCACTGATGCCCCCATAGTATGTTCTATATTGTGTAGGTGAAGATCTGACATTACCTGACAAAATACCTGATGCAGCAGCTTATTTAGCAACATTAGCAGCATTTGCATATAATGTTTGCAACTAAAAGTTTAGCTTTATATTTCAAATGTATATATTTACTGAGAAAATAACAATCTAATTGTTCATAATGTTCATAAATGTCTATGTTGCATTTAACTGCTGTAGATGTTTACGGCTGTGCTAATTTGAACTCTTTATTTAGTTTTGGGTAGTTTAATCTACAGCAATGCATCAAATTCTATAAGATCATCTTTCGTTTGTAGAGTCGCTGTCCTGTGAGAACAACGCATCTTTAAAAAGTCTACATTTTATGAGCTCAGAACAACAGCTGTTTTCAGATTTGTGACGAGGAATTTTCCAGCTAATCCAGGGGGGGAGGGGAGTGTTAAATAGTTTATTTAGCAAGGAACACATAATCCATCAGTTTATAAGAAACATTCAAATTCAAAATCAACAAATTTGGAGATACATGGTTTTTCACTGAACATTTTTAATCTGAATAGTAACTAAAGCTGTGAAACAAATGTAGTGGAGTAAATATTACGATATTTGTCTCTTAGATGTAGTGTAGAATTATAAAGTTGCATAATATGGAACCTTGAAGTACCTTGAACTTATAGCCTACTTAAGTACAGTGCTTGAGTATATGTACTTAGTTACTTTCCACCACTGGTTTTCTTGAGGTGTTCCTCTCACCAACTGACCTTTGATCTGATGTAAATCTTAAATGTAAAATGTACCATATACCAGCAGTAAGGAAAACAGGGGGCAGGATTTCTTTCCACTTTTTTTCCACACAATTCAAATGTATGTTTTATTTATCTGCACAGACGGGACATGAACTTCTGGAAAATCAAGCTTAATAGGATGGGGAACATTTCAAAAGCATGAGAAAAAGCCTTTTAAAGACCTTTTAAATGTGTTGCATTGTATATGGAAGTTAACATTTTTAGCTCGCTAACATCTCTGTAATGCAGCAGGAGCAGCTGCGTCCGATTCAGTCTGCTCGTTTTATTCTGCTGGGAGTTTCAGGGTTGAAGAGTGACATCAGACTGGGTGATTGTTCACTCCAGAAAAGAACATTTTGACATACTTGTACAGCATTCACCCTCTCATTCACACCCAACTCTATCTATCAGATTTGCTGGTGAATAAAATATGAAATTCAGAAATTTCCAGCTGGCTCACTGCCTCCATGCACAACTGAACAGGGATAAGTGGGCATTGGTATTTTTTTCTAAATTAATTTGACAGGGCTTCCCAGGCTCACCACTAGAGGGTTAAAGTCCTTTGCAAACTTGCTCTCTCAGTTTATTTTTGATACTCACACATGACCTAAAAATCAGCTGCATCAGACAGAGGAGAGGGAACAGAGAGAACAGAGGTTTGGGATCCAGCACTGCTTTCTCTACATGTTCCGAACCAAAGAATATATATTTTTCCTTACGCAATCTTAGATTCTTCTTCTTCTATAAAATGAATGACCAGATATTTTTAAAAATGAATTAATTAGGACATTACACTTTTAGCAGATGTTAGAGGATGAGAGGCAACACTGGTGATGCAAACCTATACAATCAGTATGTGATTTATGATAAGTGACACTGTGTTGGAAACAATTTTTAAAATGCATATAATTTGGCCACAATACATTTCAAGTGAAGTTCCAATTCATATATCTTCAGAATGTTTAATTTGATGTCAAAACGCATATCTGCATCTGAAAAACATGCATCAACTTAAAAAAAAAGAAACACATAATCATATTTTAATATATATATGTTTATGTTATATTTAGTAAGATATGTATTTGAAATAACTCATCTACTTCGTGGATCATTGCAACATTTTGTACGGATAATCATGGTTCCCAGATGACGTATCCTGATGACTTTAGTGATCCCTGAATTTTCCTCTGTTTTTGTGTGTAATGTCTCGCAACCTGGAGGATGGATTGCCATGTCATTTGGTGATGATGGGACACATTAAACAAGCTAAACATCAGCATGTTAGCTCTGTCATTGGGAGCATGTTAGCATGCTGATGTTGACATTTTGTTTAAAGCAACACTGTGCCCAAGTACAGCCTCACAGAACTCCTAGCATGACTGTAGACACTTTGTTAAAACACATTCCTATGAAAATGTCCACTGTCAACTATTCCAATGTAACCACTTGGTACATACTTGGTATTTCATAACATCACACCCTTCTTCTAAAACCTATTGTCACACTTAACTAAATGGCAAATGTCTGTTAGGCTGAAAGGTGAGCAAGATTTTGGTATGGGGTAACTTGAGATCTCTTAGTAGTGATAATTTAATGCTCCACACTCATATAACTGATCCAGCTTTGGGTACAAATATTAAAATGTCATATATGATAGGCTATGTGGGGCAGCTGTGGCTGAGGTGTCCCTGGGCAAGACACTGAACCCCAAGTTGCCCCCGGTGGAGGCCAGCATGGCAACTGTGTCCCCATCAGTGTGTGAATGTGTGATTACTGTTAAAAGCTTAGATTACTGTTACAGCGCTTTGGGAACCATTTCAGTGGTTGAAAAGCGCTATGAAGCTGCATGAAGAAAGGGACTGGTGTTGATTCTGTTTTTGATGTGCTGCCATCCGACTGTGCCGAGCAGAATCCCAAGAAGGAGATGGCTGCTGATATTAGGAGGTCTTAATATGCTGCTGACATTAGCAGGTCCTAATATCAGCAGCACTGATACATACTTGGGTGGCCTCTAAATCTAATCAGGGAGGCGGGAGACAGCAAAACTTAATTATACAGTTATTTTCGTTGTCTTTCCATTCCTAAGGGTTGAGCGTTTATAAGGAGCTGTATGAGCTTTAGTAGATGCTGCTCAGTGCTCCTTCTTTCTTTATCTCCGATTCAGTCTGCCCCTGACTCTCTGTAGCTGTGGCTTCATGCATCTTTAAAAGATGAGAGGGAGGCTCCACTTTCTCACGCCATGTATGACGATGAGGGAGAAAACACGAGACAGATGAAGGAGAAGCAGTAGGTACCGCCTAACGCACATACCATACACACTCACACTGTACTACAATATGTTTATATAAAAGTCAATCACCGTTTGTCTCTCTTTTTTTTGTGTGTGTGTCGTGAGGTGTTTCCCAAATCCTCCCTCCCCTTCCTCTGCATTTCGTGCCGCTCTCTGTGAATCTCATTAGGATAATTATTCGCGCACAGGCATCCGAGGCATGAGCATCTGCCTCTCCTTCTGTTGACCTCCCCCTGCCTCCCCCTGATTTTTTCCTTTTCCATACTCCTCTCCTCTGAAATGCACCTTTCACTTCTTTTCCCATCCTCATCATTCTTTTCCAACTCCTCTCCTGATCCCTATGCCCTAGCCATTTCTTTGTTAACTAGGGCATCTCTCCCACTCGTTAGCCACTTCATAGTCTTTGCAAATTGCAAACATATTCTGCACATGTAAGTTAAAAGGGAGAAGAACTGATGCAAGGGGGGGGACAAAGCAGAGATGAAAGGTGACAGGGAGAAAAGGATTGCAGAGAATTTTGTAAAAAATATGGCTCAAAGAACAAGACAAAGGCGGAGAATATGCACAGATTTGAAAGGTCATACCAAACTTTTTTCAATTATAGACTTATTCAGATCTTCCTTGGTGGTGTATAGTAAATGTTTTCTAAGTGTAACTTTGCTTTAAGCTGCAGTTACAGCACAGATGTGAGAGAGTAAGAATTGATATGGGATATGCAGTTGTAGCCTGTGCAGTAAACTATAATCTGTGCATTAGCAGAACATCCGGCTGCAAGTCATATCGTATCATTTTACATATGTTCACTGCCAGGTGAAACCCCTTATCTCCAAAACGTAATGTTTTTTGTTGGATCTACAAGGAACAGACCGGATTATTTGATGATGACAAAACATTTTTGAAAAAGGATGATTTTTCTCAAACCATAGAGGATGATATTATCTTTCAGATAAAGTAAACACATGGAAAAGTGGAGTTATGAGGTTTACATACAACAGAAATGACGTCCACCACTTTATATGTACCTTTAAATGCCTTAATGGAATCGATATTGCAGTAGAGGTAGAGTCCTATCACAGGAACACAATACTTTCTGCAAAGCATATTGTCAAAAGATGCTGACCTTGTATTATCACATTCAGGATGATAGATGCATTTGTGTAGGTAGGACCAATACATTACTTACCAGAGGCACTGCCAGGAATCCAGGAATCATATTAATGGGTGAAGTGACTTATGAAACCCTCTTGGCCTAAGATAAAAACCAGTCCACTCTGTTGCCATACAACCCAATTAATGTAAAGTACAAAGGTGATCCGTCTACGCTCCCTAAGAAGCAACACATGACACCTAAGATGACAGATACTCGGTTAATCATCTGTAGCACTTATTCCCTGTTGTTAGTGAAGTCTATTGTTGCTGTTTTAAGAACTGTAGACAGTGCACAAAGCCAGATAAATAAAAGTCAACATGGCTATCATGCTGGCAGGCTGGCAAAATTACAACGGAGATTTGCTGACGATTTAAAAGGCATGTTTTGGACGTGAATCTGTGTGCTCGCAGATTGTACCCTGAGAGAGTGCACCTTGCCAGTTTTTAGCCACGCTAACAGCATGGCTCTAGGCATGGTAATGTCGGTCTGTTGGTCGAATCACCACCTTGGTCCAGACTGAAATATCACAACAGCAACGGTATTACATGGATTGTCAGAAAATCGTGACTTTGGTGATCCCCTTTCCTCTGGTGCCACAATGAGGTTGACATTTGCAAGTTTGACTCAAATATCCCAACGACGCTTGGGTGGATCTTGGTGCAGACATTCATATTGCCCTCAGGGTGAATTGTAATCATTTTGGTGATCCCCAGACTTTTCACAGCACCATCATTGGGTCAAAACTAACTTTCCTGTCACTCTCAGCTGTACTTTGTGGTTAGTGCTAATTGGCAAATGTTTGCATGCTAACAAGCTAAACTAAAATGGTACCAGATAGTAAACATTACAGTTGCTGTGCCAACGGTAAGTAAAGCCTCACGGAGCAGCTAGCATGATTGTAGTCTTGTTTCGTGTTTATCCCACCAAGCCTAAATGTGCATCTTCAAGGTCATATAACAGCCTTATATTTCAGGGCTGTCTTGAAGCATCACAGTCTTCACCTTCTCCCTATTGCTATATATCTTTGTTACACCCATTGCATCTGTTGGCACATTCCTCTGGCACATTCCGTGCTATAAATGGCAAAATGGCATCTTCAATGAATTTGCACCTCTGTTGTGTTGCTTGGAAACAACTGCAACATACTATACACAGGGCTGAAATCATTTGTTGATTGAGAGAAAATGAATCGTCAGTAATTTTGATAATTCATTGATTCATTTGATAAAGTCATTTATCAAGAAGAAATTAGGAATCTTCTCTGGTTCCAGCTTCTCAAATGTGAGGATTTGCTGTTTTCCTCTGTTTGTATCATTGTATATTTGATACTTTTTGGACCATTGGTTAGACAAAACAAGCAATTTGAAGACTTCACCTTGGGCTCTGGGAAACTGTAATGGGCATTTATTACTATTATCTCAACAAATAATCAACTAATTTTAAAATAATCTACACTCATTGATGATGAAAATAAGCAGTATGCAGTACATCATGTGAAACAAGAGTAGTAGCAGTACTCTGTATAACATTAACTAAAGAGGTTTTCTCATCACTCAGACTCATCTATGCCTCAAACAAAGACATTACGGTCAGAAGGAGAGAGAGGAAGGGAGAGAGAGAGAGAGAGAGAAATATGACACTTAGTTAATAGAAGGCACTGCTAATCAAACATCTAATTATATGCCCATAATATGAATAGAATGGGAGATAACATTACAGAATGGGGGGGAATTTTTCACGCATATGCAGAACAGATTCACATTACACTCTGGGTGAAATGTGGGGGGATGGGAACTCCTCCTCATAGGAACAGCAGGGGATATGCAGGTTGCATATTCAGATGAATGCATACAGTACAGCATACAGTACGCATATAGAGGGTTTTCAAGGGCAAGTACTGCACTGAGGCCTATAGTCATGCTCAAGGATATTTGGAATTTTTGAAATCTACATGATCTGAATTTCTGCAATAGTGCTATTTTTAATGTTGATATGATCCATATGAAACAGAGGCAGCTTGATATAGGGCTTTCTGAATTTGTGTAGTGCACAAAAGAATAGTCAGTAGAATGGAGGCAGGGGCATCTATAAGACATTGCCCTGGCTCAGACATATCAATTAAACATCAATGGCCGGCGCAGCATCATTCAGACCGCACTGAACCCACTGTAGATGAATCCCTGCAAAATTCTCATATTCAACCTTTGTGTCCAAAACTAGGGCTGTGTCGATTAAACATAAATGAATATGTGATTGTTTGAAGAGTTTGTGTGCGAGTGCGTGTAAGTCTGCACTGGGTCTTTCCCCAGAGCGGTTCTGTTCTGTTCCTCTCCAAGGTGACGCCGGTTACCATGGCAGCAACATCAGCTCTCTGAATCTCCCCCTCTTTCTCTTCCTCCCTCTTTCTCTACTCTCATCTTTCTCTCTTTCTCCCATTTTTTCTGTCTCTCTTCCCTCTCCCTCTCTCTCTCTCTCTCTCTCTCTGATGCCCCCATCACACACCACAGTAAGCAGGCCACCCGCCTTCATTTACATGGCACAGTTGGTCCTTGGCCAGGCTCTCTCATCCCTGGCAGGGAGATACAGTATATGGAAATTATGGAGTTATTACACTCTACATCACTACAATGCTGTCCCACAATTCCTCCATAAATACATGGGTAGATTCACTTATCTCCAAACTGCATTTGACTTTTTTCTTGTTCTCACTTTGTTCCCCTGCTTTGTTGTGTTACAAAGCAAACACTCAGTTCAACAGAAATCCATAGAAAGTATCTATGAATACACTGAAATTCATATTGGGTAAGAATATTTATTTCTGATATTTTTCCTTTATGTTTTCTTTTGTGCATGTTCGTGTGGATCATGTCATGTCATGGTACTAGCAACGACACCAGCATTTATATGCAACACCAAACCTACAGTATTTCAAATGCAGCCTCTTTGGTTGTGCTTTAATTCCCCATTCATTTGGAGTTTTGCTGTGTTTCTGTGAAGTGGAACCTTTGTTTTGCATCTTTTCCCAGTGATCTTCATCATTTCTCGTCTGTTCATCGTCCCTTTACCATTTAGCTTGAACAATTAAACGACATGCGCCAGAATGGTGACAAAAAGAATAGCAGGGAGAGAGCAGTTAGAGCAGTGTAATGTAGAGGACTGATTTCCATCATTCCCAGTAGAAATCAATAGACTGAGATCTAAGAGATCCAACATCTTGGGAATGTGTGTGTACCCTATGTGCATGTATTTACATGTGTCTTTGTGCAGTATGCATGTATGTGTGTATATATATATATATATATAGTACACCTGCTTATCTATTAAATATGTGTACTTTTTACATTTATATCTTTGTGTGTGTAAAACAGAGCCACAGCCAGAGAGTAATCAATACTGACTGTAAATGATGGCTATAATGGGACCATGCATAGGACATTGCAGTGTTGATGTAGATGGAGTCTGTGTGTGTGTCCTCCAGTATAGGTCAAACAGAGAGGGTGTGGTTGGTGGGCAGACAGGGTCCCAGTCTCAGTCCTGGGTGTACAATAACAGTAATTCAATTGAGCTGGCGAGCCCTGGCCTGTGGGATTCACTGCCTGTGAGTGAGTTTGTGTGTGTGTGTGCTTTTTAGTCATTAGGCAACCTGATCCTCCTGGCTCTCTCCTCAGGACTGAATGAATAAGTGATCAAGGTCTGTACCACTGAGTGTGTATGTGTGTGTTTATGTTTGTGCACCCTTGTGTTTTTTGCTTGCATCCTACTTCCTTCCCTTTGTCCTTTCCTCTTTCCTTCCTTCTATTTGTATGCTGCATTTATTCCCACTCTTCTCCCTCTTGTTCCTTCTCCATGTTCTTTTTGTAACTTTTATACTTATATTTGTATTTTTGTGATTATATAATTCTTTGTTTAATCTCTGGTTGTATTCTCCCATTCAAATGTTTTATTTATTTATTTATTTTTCTATGATCGAATAATAATTACAGTAACCACTAAACATAAATGTAGTTAAACCTCTACATTAAGGGTTCAGTTCACCCAAAATTTAAAAAAAACGTTTCACTTACCCCTGGTGTAGTTTTGGTGTAATTTGTCCAGGTTTTGAAATATGTGTCTGAGTTTTCTGCCTCCACTCCAATACAATAAAGGCTCTCAGAGCAGTTAATGACAATGACAACAGTTTTCACTGAGACCAGTTCTTCTACATCAAACCAAATTATCTGTGTTGATTGATACCATTAGAGGTAAATGAGGATGTTTTTTGTAATTTAGAATGAACTGACCCTTTAACTGTAGTTCACTTAAAAGATATGTCCTCTCATCCTTCTTAGCCTCATTTCAATCCCCTCATCTACTCCTCCATGTTGCTTTCCCCTGGCTGAGTCGGTCCTTGGCAGTCGATCGTCCTCTGTGGGCCAAGGGCAAACAAATGGCAGATTCCCTCTGCAACAGCACGATGCTCTGACACACACATGCATAAGCACGGCTGGACATGGCCCGATTCCCCCACCCATGAGCAAGCAGAGGCACATACAGTTCTGTGGATGCAGTACGCCTGCACATATGTACCAGCGTGGACAAAAGCTCATATGAGCAATCATCCATGCATGTGTATGATGGCAGACTACTGACCACACACAGAGAGAGATGGAGATACTGTATGGGCACAAACATGCACTCCAGTGTTACACTCGACATTAGTGTAATCCTTGGTTTAATATGAATACAGTCCTAAGCTCTGTCTATTTCCCCAAAGGAGATGCTGCCATGGCCTGGTTTTACTAGGACAAAGTAATTTACCCTACACACACACACACACACACACACACATACACAGGGTGGGACCAGGCTGTATTTATGCCAACTAGTCCCAGATTGGGTGCTCATGGTGACAATGTAATGAGTGGAGACCAATATGTTGCCTGCCTTCTTGCCTCCCTGTTTTCTTTCTGCCTCTTTTGAGTGTCGGGATCCCCTTTTCCTTCATTCCCTGCCTTGGAGCGTGTGACAAACTCCCACTGTGCCCACTTATGTGTCTCCCTCTACTGTCATATAGCTTCTCTCTGACATGTTGCTAGCCTGTGAAGCCTGCTTATCACAAAAATCTATTCTTATTGAAATATAACATGTGAAAAACCAGTGTAAGCGTCTCATGCATTGGTATTCACCAGCTCAGACTATGAACAATCTAAAGATCTGGCTTGGCAAATTGTGTTCTCTGGGATTAATTATTGCGCTGCATGGACGCCGCTGCCTTTGGCCCAGTTTCAAAGCCAAAGTTGTATTTATTCACTCACATTCAACTTACTCAAATTAGTAACTGAACTGTCACAGAAAAGTAACAGAATTGTCATAAAATTGTAACTTTCAAACATGTCTCCGTAGACCCCTGATTCAGGGTACAAAAAAAAATCATTACAGTTTTTGAATTTGTGTTCAATTTGCTGTGATGCCTGCATGATAAAGTTTTGAATTTCAAAATGTGTTGCTCAAATAAAGATTTTAAGCTAGGTCACCCATTTCAATGAGGACAATGAAGTTTTATCAGTGCCTCAATAACTCATGAGTTTTAGTCTCTGTGAGATGACCTGATGTCTATTTCCATATCTGGTTCCATCTAACCATCATACAGTTATATAACATTGCTTTAGAATGAGATCTCATTTCTTATGTTGACTATATAATAAACAAGAGCCTATAGCCAAGCTAGCAGCTTTGTGAGGCGTTACTTAGGCACAGGGGTAGCTGAATGCTACAGTCAACCTTAGCACTAAACATATAGTACATGAGAGGCTAATGGGAATGTTACTAGCGTTGCAGGTTTTTTGTCATAAACCAAAATATTGGACAAAGTGAAATTTTGACCTGATGATGGTTCTGTAAAGAAATTTCAGGGATCACCAAAGTCATAAGTCATGCATAATCTGGGATTCATGAATGTGTATTGTAGGAGCTCACATGCCATCCTGCAGCACTATGTAAATTTCAGGCCCCTAATAACAAACTTTGCTGTTCTTTGCCTTCAGAGCCACTTCAACATACAATTTTCTCTCATACAATATTGAGAGAGATACTGTAACTCTGAAGAAGGTGGGAACTAACGTCACTCTTTGTTCTAGGGTTCATAATAAATGTGCAGCAATGAACCGATGTGGACAAGGAATCCATCAAAGGTGTACGCAAGGGATACTTTGAATATGCAAATATTGTGTGGAAGCAGTATTTGCATGATAATAGTATCTGTTGCATGTAATATGGCCTCTCATTCCCTCTGCAATCACTGAAGCTAATGACTCTCATGAGATGGCTGCCATACTACAACAGATCCACCGTCTTGTAGCAGCAAACATTGTGGGTTGATGACATGATTTGGTATTCTCCAAATGTGATTCATGTAGGAAAATGGCTGAAAGACCACATCAGACCATATTGCTTCCCTTTGCTCAGATTGTGCTCTATGCATCTCAGGCTATGCATATTTGTGCTCTGGCTTTGGATATTTGGATATAAGCAGTTTCCCAAAGCTGCTACTGTCAATAAATGCCGACTTGTGCTCGTTCAGCTTGTTGCTGTGATCGTGCCACAGAGGTGTTCAGTCAATACTAAATTTATTTATCAGGCGTTCAGCTGCACTTGTACCTGTCTGCTTCTTTTCTGATGCACTTTTGTTGTTGTGATTTTCAAGATTGTTCCCCTTGTCACATTTATCACTTTTGTGTCATATTAGCCACATTTGTCCAAGTTATTTTAAAAGTGGCAATACACCAACCTCTGCCTTTCTATCTTCCCGTGTTAATTTAATTTAAAGTTAGAACTGATTTCATGTTGCATCTTTTTCCCTTTGTGCAGCCTCTGGACCCTGTGAACCTGCATCTATCCCTTTACCAGTGTAATAATAATGGCTATGTATACGAGACATAGTCATCGTAGATCAGAATCAGAATCAGCTGTATTGGCCAAGTATGTGTACAGATACAGGGAATTTGACTGGTTTTTCGTTGCTCTTAATGTACATACACAGAAATAGACATACAAACAGCTAAAAACAAGATAAGCTTTAAACTACTATGTATAAATATAAATTAAAAAGAATATATTGTCTATTATGTTGCCAATTATTAATCTATCTCATCTGTATTACAATATTGACACATTACATATGGGTTACATAGAAGTTCTGATATCTAGCTTGTGCTTGTGACTGCATGTCCAGAATGTTTACAACAATAAAGCCAATGCTCCTGTATGGAAATGTATCTTCCGCTCTGTTTCCAAATGGCTCCCTTTCACCCAACATTTAATTGAGCTATTCTTCATTGTAATTACTGTGACACAATGGTCTTGATCTCTTCCAGTGTGACTGAGATGACTTTGTCAGTTGTGTTTATAATTATTACATTAATTAATAACAAATTTTAATCTAGAATGACGTCTGTGGTATTGAATCTAACCTCTTAACTTGTCAACTCTATGAATGCTTGATTGTCAACTTATTAGGCACCTACTATTATCACTGCTAGACTGCCACACAGTTTCGCTCCATTAAAAATCTCTGTAGGCAATGTGTCAAAAAAGTCTCAATAGCAGACAAACATTTAGTAAGGACAGGGTGATGAAAGTAGTCAATGTGGCTGGATATGTAGATATATAAATGCACAGTATACTTAGTTATGGCGGTAGTACAATTTTAAAACCTAGATTGATTCTAGACATGTATACATTTGGTTATAAATCAAGTTAATTGATTATGACTGTGACTGACGTTTCTGCTGAGGTCTGTGAACACAAAAATTCAAGTTGCGTTACTGGTAAAATATATTGCTGATATACTGTATAATTCTACACATTACTACACATCATTTACATAAATAAATGTAAACAAGTACCAGGTCACAGCTAGGCTCATTAAGTCTATGGCCCACCGATTTGGGCTTTTTTTTACGGTGCTGTCTACAGCATCAACAACTATTGAGGAGTTTGGTGTCTTTGCGACTGCAGCATTTTATTTCCCAGCTGTTGCATCATTGTTGAGAGAGAAAGAGAAAACATCAGTAGGTGTGAATATTGCAGTCGAATGAAGAAAAATGAAGACTTTGGAGAGACCTTGAAAAAATGTCACTTTTAAACTCTAAATGTAATTTCAGACAGGGTTGAGGGAAGTCGGTTGTTCCACCACTTTGGTTTAAACTGAAATTTCTAGACAACCGTTTGATGGATTGCCATGAAATTTGGTACACACATCCATATTCCCCTGAATGAATTGTAATAACTTTGGTGAGCCCCTGGCTTTTCATATAAGGCCATCAACCTCCCTACAAAACGGACATTCCCATGAGCGGCAGTCGTACTTAGTATTTTGTACTAATTAACAAATGTTATCATGCAAACATGCTAAGCCAAGATGGTGAAATTGAACATGGTAGACATTATACTTGCTAAACATCAGTATTTTAGCATGGTCATTGTGCTCAAATCATTAGTACGGCCTCATAGAGCTGCTAGCATGGCTATAGACGCTTAGTCTTTTACTCTTAATCTGTGAAAGTGACAAATTATCAAATGACCATCATCAGCGCAAGAACAAGGTTAAAGCAGACACACCTTCCTCTAACAGTCCCTGTATCACACCCCCTTTCTTACTCCTCTCCATCGCTCACTTTGTTTTACTTCTTTCATAGAACTGTCTGCTGTGGCTTTCACACAGAGGCAGATTATTGCTTTCCAACTAATACCAGTGACATTTTACGCTCAAGTATGAAAAGGGATTAAAGGACAGAAATCTAATCTACTATAGCGTGCAATGATGAAATATCAGTGTAATATCTACCGAGAAGCTTGGGGAACCTCAATAGGAAGCCAGTCCCAGATATGATGGAGCTTTTCTAATCCTATTTTGTCCTCTCCACTATCCTCTTCTTCAGCCTCTTTTCTCTTGCTTTCCTTTCCCTCATTCCCACTACATAATCCACAACATCAGAGCAGATTGTGGATGCAGATGAGACTGCTGTAGCAGGTGTAATGTTAAGGTCTCTCATCTGCAGATCTCCCCCTGCAGCCTCGCTGATGCTATTTATGGCACACATGCACATGCAGCAGCATGGCTGAGAACGAGGCAGGGATTGGGAGAGCCTTTAGGGGAGGAGGGGAGGGGTGAGAAGTGCAGGGCTGCCTTCAATGGAAAGCATTGGTCTATAATCTGCCTGCACACTGCTGCTGACGCTTAAAGTTGGTCGGTTTGAGGCTGCGTTGGACTGCGCTGATTTGTGTGTGTGTTGGCTGTGCTAGACTGGATTTGCCCTGGTTACGCACTAGATTAGATCATTTGAATCGGTTTGAAAGCGCTCAGGCTGTGGCTAGTCTTACAAAATGTAGTCCAAACAGGGTCAGACAACATTCCTCTGCACCAGCAGTAGGACTGTCTACTGCCTAGCATGCCACATTATCTTCACAGATCCAGCCAACCATGCACGTGCCTTGACCAACCCTGGAATGGGAACAGCACTATCAGCACTTTGCCTCCACTCAGCTTGTGGTGGTGTGTGTGGGTGTGTGTGTGTGTGTGTGTGTGTGTGTGTGTGTGTGTGTGTGTGTGTGTGTGTGGGGGGGGTGGGGGGTGGGGGGTGGGGGT
>JAVQJF010129953.1:0-65421 GCA_036023855.1 Gadopsis marmoratus
GTGTGTGTATCTAGGTCTTGTTTATGATGCTCAGATGCAGAAGCACCAGTGTGCCTGTGGGGACAACAGCCGCCACCCCGAGCATGCTGGTAGGGTCCAGAGTATCTGGTCCAGACTGAATGAGAGAGGTCTCAGGAACCAGTGTGAGGTATAGCACACACGCTACATACACTGGCAGATGCATAACCACAGACTCAGTATTATATGCAGAATATATATATATTATTTGTGTGTGTGTGTGTGTGTGTGTGTGTGTGCGTGTGTGTAGCGTATCCGCAGTAGGAAGGCCACTCTAGAAGAGCTAACATCAGTCCATTCAGAGAAACATGTGCTCCTGTTCGGTACCAACCCACTCAACCGCCTTAAGGTGGACAACCACAAGCTGGCTGGTAATATCAATAATAATATTGGAAAAATAATAATAATACTGTAATAATAATATTAATAACAACAATAGCAATATAAACATCCATGACAGTTGAATGTCTTAAATTATCTCCTGCAGGAATCTTAGCTCAACGGATTTTTGTGATGTTACCATGTGGAGGAGTTGGGGTGAGTGCCACACACATGCGCACGCACGCACACACAATCATGCACGCACACACACCCCCACACACAAATCACAGACCCCTTCACACAAGTCATGTGGCAATCTTTCCACTTATCTAATTGCATTACTGAATAGCAAACATTACATGGCTGATTATGCCTCATTACACAATTAAGCTAATAATTCTACAAATTTCTAATGCTATTATTTTTGGCTAAGATAAATTTGAAACCCAATCAGAAATCAAAGTCTGTACAAAGGTGAGATGTGGAAGAAAGAGAAGGGAGAAAGAGGGTACACATAAAGACTGCAGCTTGGAGGGGTGCATGCCAGTGAAACTGGATTTTATTTAGAGGGAATGGGTGTGGGAAAACAGGGACTGAGAAGACATTTAGAAGAAAAGAAAGATAATATGTGAAGGTAGGAGAGCAGAAGAGATTAAACAATTTAACAATGGACTATGAGAGAAGGAACAATGAAGATTATTTATAAAAGGACACAGACAATAATGCTTATGAGAAACTGTTGTGAAGTACAATGAGAGGAGAGGAGGTAGGAAAAGAAGAAGGGGGTTGGGTGTCAGTTGATAAGACGACTGATCTGCCTGGATTTCCGGGCCCTTGGCTGCTCTGGTGGAGGGAGGTGATTGGAACAAGATGGCAAAGTCTATGATAAAAGAAATTCCTCTGATTTCATTGTTCCCGCAGCACACCACCACTGTAAGTTTTGAAACATGAAGTAACATTGAAGCACAAGACGGGGGTTTATAGAGAGAACAACAAAGACAAAGCGGATGTGAAAAAAGAAGTCTCAGCAATTTTTAGTATCCACAGAAGTTAAAGGTCCACAGTCGCACTTTTTTTTTTTAATACACTAAGAGAATAATTATTCATGTAATTTATTATTTGAAAGTAAACAAAGTGCAGTCAAAAGTAAACTTCAGCTAGTTTGATGAATGTAAATCCTCATAGACTGAACTGTCAGTATCCAATTCCTTATTGGCCGACAGCAGCTCGACCAAATTAAATGTAGTAAACCTGCTGACTGAGGATTTCCAGTGGGACTGTCAGGTAAAATTCTGCAAACTGCTCTGCCTGGATTTCAGTAAATGTTCAGTAAAAAGTTGAATCAGTCAAGTCTGAATCCAGTTTTCATGAGACTGAAACTAATAACTTTTTCGAAAGATGCAGAATCTTTCTAACCATAACAACTGAAGTCATTTTTCATTATATCTTTCACTAACATCTGTGGGTGATTTTTGAACTGACTTTACATATCTCATCACTGTTTTACTGACAGGTAGATAACGATACAATCTGGAATGAACATCACACATCAGCAGCTTCCCGTATTGCTGCAGGATGTGTCACAGACCTGGCACTGAAGGTGGCACAAGGAGAGCTGAAGGTGTGTCTTTGTTGTCAAATACCATGTGTTTTCTCAGGAATTTCAGAGCTGCAGTGTAACACATTGTGCATTAAACAACTATTACATGCAGTACAGTAGAGCTTTGGTAGCTTCCCTAGATAGCTGTTGTCTGCAATGTTTAACGTACAGTATATACAGCAGCATGACCAGATGCAAGCTTAAACATGGGAACTGTGGTGGCCGCTGAAAGCAGCAAGGTGTAAAGTCTTTGCTCTCCTCTTACAGAATGGCTTTGCAGTGGTGAGGCCCCCTGGACACCATGCAAACCACTCCTCCCCTCTGTAAGTACAGCAGCATACACACACACACACACACAAGGAGAGCCAGGAGGTCTCTACAAAGTGTTTCAAAGGATTTATTAAAGATCAGCTACACTTCTGAGCAAGAGAGAGAGAGTGTGAGGGAGCCTATGTCTCTCTGTCTTAATGTGCGTGTGTCTGCGTTTGTGTGATGTGTGCTACCTACCTGATGCCCGAGGCAAACTACTGCCTCCACTCAGATTCCTTTAAACTTCTAAGGCACAGAGTAAAGCACCTCAAAAAGAACTGTGTATGTGTGTGTGCACTGCGTGCATGTAGTTGTGTAGACGTGCGTATTTATGTGCATGGATTTGTGCCGGTCTTTTGATAGGAGGCATTAGCCAAGTAACCACATTCAGCTGGGACTGTGTGTGTGTGTGTGTGTGTGCTCAGCAGTGCTTGTCACTGGTTATTTATGGGATGATAATGACTTTTGTTGATGAGCAGAGTTTGGACAGCATATATGATATACCGTCCACACACACACACCAAGGCACTCAGAGTTTACGAACCATGCTGACACTGCCACTTCCAAGATTCCTCCATTGTTTTTCATACATCAACACTTTTCTTTGCATACCTTTACTGCAGACAGTGAGTGTTGTGGAAACTGCTCTGCCAAGTTGTGAGTTAATTTCTCTCAAATCATGCCACACATCCTGCCAGCAATTCACACTGTTATCATCTGAAATGTGAAGTAAATTTTATGATAAGCTTTTCTGTTTGTCACAAAAATGTGTGGGTTCTGCATTTCTCAGGAGTGCAACATTTTAGACTCAGCATAATATTCTAATGTGAGCAGTCATCTTTTGTTTGTCAGCAGTGGAAGATGAAATACAAAACAACTTGAAAAGAAGCACCATTTCACCCCATTTCTCAAATATTTGCAGTAAATGTTTGCCTGGCAGGAGTTTCCCTCTATGACTTGCACATTAGAGTCAGTGCCGTGATTGTCACAATCTGGACTGAGTAGCCACTACAGAACTGGATACATGTCTTAGAGGTTCCTAAGGTCCATATGGTGAATCTGTGATATTAATTTGCTTAAGATGTCCTGATAAACACATGTGGCTGCCTCTCTTCATGTCTGTTTGTCCACAGGGGCTTCTGTTTCTTCAACTCTGTGGCCATCGCTGCCAAGCAGCTCCAGCTCAAGCTCAACGTCAGCAAGATCCTCATCGTGGACTGGGTGAGGACCCACCGCATGACCAGCATCACTGGTCTCCACATGGACAAGATTAAACTGATGAAAACACACACATACACAGGCACACAAATGTATCATGGGCGCAAACAAGGTCCCAGAAGCAGAGCGGACCCTCTACAGTAGTACTCCAATTTGTCATTTAGTTAATTTAGGCACTGTTATCTCTGGTCTCCATGTGTGATCTGAACTGTCACACATGATTAGAGTAGGCACAGTGTCACATACAGTCATATGAACACGCACCCACACACACATGCAACAGATATTGATCCGCAGCCAGGTGGTCGTCTCTGTTCACCATGTGTGTGTATATGAGCTTGCACCATGTCTGTACACACACCATGCTGACATATTACTGCATCAAACACTAATTACTACCTGCTTCATCAAAAAGATTATAAGATTAAAACACATTTGCTGTTGCCAGGGAAAAACCTTGCAGGTTTACAGACCCTGCTCTCTGCATTTTGGGTTATATGTTTTATGTATAAATAATAAGAGAATAGACATTTAAAGTGAAAGTCCTGCTTTCGGTCCTCGGCAACTTCCTAACTTGTCATCCAAACATTGTCCAGGATGTTCACCATGGCAACGGCACCCAAGAAGCCTTCTATAGTGACCCAAGTGTGCTGTACATCTCTCTACATCGCTATGACGACGGCAACTTCTTTCCTGGTAGTGGACATCCCAGTGAGGTAGGTAGTCTTCCACAGCAGTGTTGTGTTTTTCTGCTTTTGTTTGTGTTGTCATGGCGATGTATGGGCCGTTTGTGTGTCTCTGCATGTACCTAGATTCTTGTGAACACCAAAGAACAACACGTGAAATATTTATATTTATAACACAGGTGCTCTTTGTAGAATAGATGATCTGAGTGGATTCTGTATATATAATACAGACATTTCTTATGTATTATTCTTATAGTAATACCACCCATGTCTCTTGTGAAGAGACATATGCTGGCATAGACGTATTTGGTAATTATGTGGTTCCAGTGGGACATTAGGGAGATTAAGAGCCTTGTGTTTAGCATATATTTGTCAAAACAGGAAGAATGATCGTAACGATAAATACAGGAATAATCAATGTGATTTAAAGCCCCAATTATAACCTCAATTTGATGATGACAGCATGGATATGTTATCTTGCAGAGTACAGGCATTTAGGATCAGAATATTTTACCTACGATTGGGCCTCAAACCAGTCAGCTGTCATGATTATACCAAACATACTTTATTTATAGTGGAGCTAGTGGAATCCAAGCAAAGTTGTTCTGTAAATTGAGCTGCTTACAATATTAATCGAACACAAATGATCTGCAAATGCTACAAACGTGTTTATCCAGTGAACTCACTGTAAGCTTTTGTGTATCTACCGTAGGACTATTTCCATAGTTCTAGTTTTAGAAACTTTGGGGTCTTTGGATGTCAGAACTACACAACAGGATGTGTACAGTCGAATTGCAATCCTATGTTTAAATACAGGAAATTGAGATGCCTATGAATTCTGCCTGCGGTCTCACCAGAAACCAAGTGTGATGACTATCCCCAGTCAGATGAACTGACCCCAACCCACGGTGGCATCCACCACCCGTTCAATCTCCCACATCCCCTCCTCTTATTCTCCCATCCTCCCCCACAATAATGAGGATAAAATAGTCAATGTTTTCCCATAAAATCCACTGATGAGGGACGGTACATAAAACGCTCTGCTCGCTTGGATGTGGCTTTGCCCTAAGTGGCCCCTCAACCTCTGTTGAGCTGTGTGGTAAACCTCTGGAGTCTTGCTGTCCCCCGTGTAGGTATATAACACACCATGGGGTAGGGGTGTGATGTCATAGCCATAACAGAGAGTGCAGAGTACCACACAGAAACCAGCGAAGGCCTAATCCAGTCCAGCAATTCTTGAAACATGAAAGAGAAAAAGAGGACAGAGAGCAGCGCAAGAGACTTGGAGCAATAGCTGGAATTGTGTGTGTGTGTGTCCGTCCATGTGCGTGTGCATGTGGGTACATTACCAGTTGGCAGAGGACAGAAGGCCTCATGTGTTTTTTGTTTGCCCTGTGAACATCCCGTCCACTGAGAGAAGAATGGAGACAGACGCTTTGCGATGCTCATTAGCATTCTTTCAAACATCCTCTCACACCCATACACACACACACAAAGGAAATTACTACGCCTTGTTGCCAAGAGTATGTCAATCAACCTCCTCATTCTCCCCTCAAACTGACACATTGACTGATGGTGAAGGGCTTAGAGAACAGCTAAATGGCTGCTAGCAGGACTACAAAGAGAGGGGCAGGAATCCTGAAACCTTCTTTCCAAGACCCGGACCTCAGTTCATTCTCTGCCCAAAATATGTGAGGTCAAACTGAGAGAACCTCCATCGACTCTGCATGGCATTTTGGGAGTGTGCGCCAATCTCAATACAGCTAAAAAATCCACTAAAATTATTTACAGTATGAGGAGTTTACCATGTATGTTTTATTTGACATATCATTTATATTAAACCTACTAAACCTTCATATACAGAACACATAGTATAAAGTCATTCCAATTATATACAAATAATATATTTTCAATATATAAATATAACATTTTACATTCTAATACATTGGTTTTTATATGTGAGGCAGCAGTTGCCAAAATGTGAAATATTTCCCAGTATAGCTGCAGCCTAAAGCTTGGGAATCATGAACGGGTGTAGCTCTGTTGTGGCTATGAGCGATTTATATGGCCGTTTGACAAATTGTATCAAAATCAAAATGGAGGGACAGGGGTGTTGAATTAATAGCCATCCGTCTTTCATTTAGGAATCATAATCACTCCCTGGTGTTGCCTTAAAGTGATTCAGTCACTTTTCCTCAATTGCTGAAATGCGAGGTTTTGCAACAGCCGTGCTGATTTTGTGAACATTTGACACAAATCTGTCATCATCACACAGTTTCATAACTTTCACTGGGACTCATTAACTTTCTTGACATTCACAGAGACTCTTGCCTTGCTCTCTCTTATGTCTCAGTCTCTCTCTTCCCCCCCTTCCCCTCTCCCTCCATCCAGGTGGGTGCAGGTGCAGGCGAGGGCTTCAGTGTGAATGTAGGATGGACAGGGGGTTTGAACCCTCCTATGGGTGATGCCGAGTACCTGGCCGCATTCAGGTAAAGAATGAACTCAACCTGTCTCTATTAGCCACATCATATTTCTTTCCATACTGTAGTGCTCCACAATTTAAAATCTTAAATGAAAGAGCTGTACTTGTGTTTCAGCACATAGAAGCCCATTTGCTTCCAATTAAATATACTTGCGTACATTACTGTTGACCATTTACAAAAGTATAACCGTTTTCATTCTGGTGAGTATGTTTCCTTAACTTCTATTCCACCATAAGTTTCAGTTTGTGTCAATGCAGTATAAAAGTCAACATGCAGAGACTTAAAAATTGAGATATAGAAATCCACAGCTGACAACATTATTTGTCAGAATGACCAGTTGCATATAGTTTTGCTTGAGGGGGGCGATGCATTCAAGTTCGGGTTGTAAGCTCTGAGACTGAAGATTCAAGATTCAGCTGCTGAACAGCAACCTTTTTAATTCAACCATTAGTTATTTACATATTGCAGAACAGTCTCCAACACGTCGCTCGGAAGCTACCACTAGTAGGTGACTACCTGTTTTTGAGTTTCTCGCTTAAAGGTTCAAATAATATGTATTTATATCTGACAATACAATACAAATGCACCCAGTAAACATTCACCAATTTCAGTTCAATCAAATTCATATGCGTCCCTCTTCATTCCCACGCAAAATGATTGTTAGTCAATCGGTGTTCAATCAAATGAGTTACGTCATTGTCATGGTTGTTATTCACTTCAAGTGAATATCACTTCAAGTATGCCACCAGTGAAGTACCCTGATGTCAGTGAGCTAGTTTAGCTAATAAAACCACCAGATACACAATGACTGCAGAAGACAGCCAAGTCAGGAAAAGGTAGAAAACATATTATTTTCACGAGGAATAGAAGTTTTTTTTCACCAATGTGAATGACAAGTGTTTGTGCCAGGAGGACAAACAATAAGGCATTATTGTCCCATTCTCAAAACTTCCTCACTGGAATGAAACACCTGTAAGACATACAGTTCTTTTTTTGACTGTATTATCATACTTCATTCATTACTGTAATAGTAGCAGGTTTCATATCTGATTCCTGAAAACATGGACAAAACTTTGATATAGTAACTTTCCATACATTTTTCATAACAAAACCATTAAAACAAAACCATACAGGAATGTGTTAGTGAAACACACCATTGTTCTCACCATACTTTTCACTTCATTCAAGCTATTTTTCCTGAATGAATATAGTTTGTTTCGACTCTACACTGTAATGAACTCGGCAACACTGGCTCGCCACCAGATGATTAAACAGTATGTGAGCTCTACTCGATGCTGCATGCAGCAGACACAGTGGGTGGGCCCCTCGTCAAAGGAAAGATGCTAATGAGCTAACCCAAACTGGTAAAATCCATAGAGCCAATAGGCAGGCTCGGAAACACTAAGTCCAGTGTTTACTGGAGCTCTGGATGCTAATTAAGAAACAACTGGTCTTCTCCTGAGCAGGCGCCTGGTTTTGGTATTTTTCCTCCAGTTTGGGAAATGGCAAGTGTTTTCATGTGTAAAACTTCCTCAGTTAACCACACTGTAGTACTGTATCGTATTGTGTGTTACCCCTAGAAACTATGCCATGTATCAAAGCTCTGTGAAGGAGGAGTGTCCTGGTGGTCCAGTGGTTTGAGGCACATACCATGTAGCTCTGATGTCCGGGGCACATATCCGGCCAAAGACTTTTGTCGTATGTCACCATGGGGAACAACCTGTGTTTACTGCCACTGTTAACTATCTAAGTAAGGCAAAGAAGTTTCACAATAATAGTAAAAGTGTCATTTGGATTTGCAAAACTGCAGCAAGAAGCAAAATGCATGAAACAGCACAGGAGGGATTTCTGTAAACACACACACACACACACACAAATGTTTGAATCATTTTTCTGTGGACTTTGCCACCATTCTGCGGATTGACTGGTGCGAATAAATGCATAACACACTACACAGACAAAATTTAATGCATCATGAATTCATGTTTATGCAATTAAGTATCTAGTCTGGTGCCAGGTCTGTAATTCAATTTGAATACATGATTTAGACGGCGGGGTGTTCCACACTGTGCGTTTCTCTTTGGGACGGAACAGAAAACTAGCCAGAGTGCGGTTGTTGATGATGTGTGTCTGTTTTTGGGTGTGTGTTAGTGACAGGGGAAATATTGTGGTCGAGTGTGGCGGTGGGACTCTAGTACAATCAAGCAAAAGCTCAGCTGCGTTGAGATTCAGTGTCATGACGTAGTATGTGTGGAGGATTACTAAGGTGGTCAGAATTTAAGGTCAGCCTACTAATCACCGGTAGCACAGCAATCACACACGTAACATCCAGTTTCAATGGAAGAGCATAAGTATATTTATATATTTTGGCCTGCGCATAGCATGTATGTGTGCATGCACATCTTTTCATGTGCATTTCTAGGTGGCTACTGACGAATGACAAACTATTGAGGAGAGCAGAAGAGAGGAGAAGAAGTGGGGGGTGCATTGTTAGGGAATCCAAAGGCGGCGTAATTAGGCCCAATGGATCCCAGATGGCTGGCTGTCAGTGACGTGAGAAGAGGGACGAGCTCCTAATAGGAACCAGACGCACACAAACGCCTTTGAACTGCCGCTGAGAGAGAGAGAGAGAGAGTGAGAGAGAGAGAATCAAACGCGGCATGGGCCGTGTGCTCTTGCTAAATAACTGGCAGCAGGAGAGGAGAGGAAGTGAGGAGGAGAGCATAGAAGCGAGGAAAGTGGTCTCCCCTGAGTAGAGTACAGTATAAGGGCGTCTCAGTCCAGATATGTCAAGGGCCTCATTTTTACCTGCTTGTGTCATTCGCAAAAAACAGTGTTTCAGTGTTTGCCACCTGCCTAAAGTCTTTGCTTGTTTTTGAACTTTATATATCCAGGAAAGGTTTGCAGAGCGCTCACTTTTTTTTTTTTTTAACTCCACCAGTGCTCTGCTTCACATTTAAACAGTTGCACACATTCACACCTGGGAGCAACCCCACCTTCTACTGTTGGCCACTTTCCAGGAGTGGATGAAGAACAGAGATCACGCACTTGGAACGTGGCCTTTGATAATTTATCTTTCATCGTTTTGAAATGGATGGAGCTTACAGTGAAGTAAATGTTTGCAGTTAACGGTCCAGAAAAACAGTCTTGCATTGTACAAGTGTTCCAGTCGCAAACCAATCACTATGCAGTGACTTCAGTTTGATGTTTGTCTTTACAGGCAACTTAGCTTTCTGTTCATTACAATAAGTAATCTTTTTCAATCTGGTCTGATGTTAAATCAATCCCACAATGACTTCCTCTCTCACATTATTTTATTTTATTCACTGTTCCAAGTTCTCTTGTTTTTTTTCCACAAATTATAAACACCTGTTGAAAACAGGATTTCTTAAATGTACTATCTAATTTCAGCCAGGCCACAGGGCTTGAATGAACATAACGTACGCTACAGTATTTGGTTCACAGCGTGTTGATTCCTCTCTTCCTCCTCAGAGCCGTGGTCATGCCTATTGCCCATGAGTTCTCCCCTGATGTGGTGCTGGTGTCAGCAGGCTTCGATGCCGTTGAAGGACATTCGCCGTCGCTGGGAGGCTACAAGGTCACGGCCAAGTGTAAGGCTCAATCAGCCCCTCATTCACACGACATGCAGCGCACATTCACATTAACATACTCTTACAGACATCAATCAGTGTTAATGTTGCACAGAGTGCAGTCTGAAATTCATCACACTTATTTATACTCATCTATCTAGCTTTAGATATTTATGCATTCTTTTTTTACTTCTTGTTAGAAGCAAAAATTTGTTATTTTGCATTTTAGTTTAATATCCTTATTTTGAATGCAGTATAATAGCAGACACCAAGCCAGTGCATGAATTATGATGGGGTTTGTGCACTGATTTGAGAAAATCCTTGTTTTCAGGAATTATTTATTTTGAAATAAAATTCAGACTCGTATATCTCGTATATTGTAAATATTTTGTAAATGATGAGCACTGATCTGAATAGGCATCAACTAGGCAGGGAGCACCACTCTGAGCTACTGATGGTGGTACCAGCATGTAAACATTCACAAGTTAGAGGCTGGAAAATGATGCTGAAGGAATTTTGTTAATCAATATCTAGGCTCAATCTGTTTGTGGTTGTGTGTTGCTCTCTACCAGGTTTTGGCTTCCTGACCCGTCAGCTGATGTCACTGGCCGGGGGTCGGGTGGTCCTGGCTCTGGAGGGGGGACATGACCTCAAGGCCATCTGCGATGCCTCTGAAGCCTGTGTCAGCGCCTTGCTGGGCATGGAGGTGAGATGTGTGTGTGTGTGTGTGTGTGTACATACAGTACATGTATATATGTATCTGTAGGGAACTACAGTCTGTTCCATCCTCTAACCACTCACTCCGGGTTGTGTCCCAGGTGGAGCCTCTGTCCCAGTCCGTGTTGGACCAGAAGCCTTGTGAAAATGCTGTACAGTCGTTGCAGAGAGTCATCCAGGTTCAGGGTGAGAACTAACACCTCAACACAACACAAGCTGTAGCAACCTGTGAAAAATATATACGTACACATTTTGAGTATTTTCTGTTGTAATGAGTCTTGGGGCCATCAACAAAGAAATCCCAACTCTTGCAAACAACTAATAGAACACAATGTGCTGATGATCAGTGTGCGAAATCCTCTTGAGTCCCGTGCCGTGGGCTATACTTCAAAAATAAATCAATCAATCATCAACATTAGCCACATGTTAACACACACAATTCTTCATCCAGTCCTGCACGTTGCCAGTGTTGCAGACCCGCCGCTCACCTGCAAAGCTCAGCGTTGCAACTGACCCGTTACCTGCAATTATCTCTAAATCATTTCTAGTCTTGAAACCTGCCTGCCAAGGAACTAAACAAATAGATAAGGAAAGAAAAAACACAGGGACACGTGCAGAAACGCCCTCCTTGTTTCACTTTCGAGCAGCGTCGACGGCAGGGAAACACACCGACTCCTCTCCAAAACTAAAACCATTCTTTAAAATCCTCCTACGAGACACCAGGACTCAACTGTTGATGGACATTGAGTGTAGCGAGCTGTTCTGAAAGATTCACAGTTTATATATTGAGATCATTTGTAGAATAGCAGCAGACTAGCAAATCTCCAAACCCAAAAATCTTTTATTATCTTGTCTTTAAATTTAAGAACTTTTTTAAAAAAGCATCTGTACAGGCTACATTCGCTGCCTTTTCACTCTCAAGTTTTAGCTCTTTCCTTTCATCCTCTGAAGTCTTTGTGATATTTCTTTATCTAACATGTAATAGCACCATTTCCCCTTTACTCTCCTCCTCCTCCTCCATTATCAGTCTCAGTTGCATTTATGTCCTCACTCTTTCAGAAGCTGCTTCACACTTTTCAAATGTCACAATAAATGTGAGATAAACATATTTCCATCAGCTGGTTTGAAGTGAATAATCAGGCTTCCAATACACATCAACAATAAAAAGGCATTTTGCTCCTTGGTGTTGGCTGAAGTACATGCTTTTATTTGAAGATTAAATCAAAGAAGTACACCTGTTTCTGTTGCACCAGCTACTAGTCCACCATGTTCACTGGCTTATACATGGGAGGATTTCAAGTCGATTTTTATTAATATAGCCCCAAATGACACAGGGCTTCTGCACAATATGTACAGAACACAACATCATCTATCTTTACACCCTCAATTCAGACAACAAAAACTCTACAAAAAAGCCTGAAATAAAGGGAGACATCTCAGGAAGAGCAGCCAAAGAATCTCTTAAATTTTGTATTTGAAATAAAAACTAGTTTGATTTTGTTTTTTTTTTAAAGTGACAAATTTGTCAAGTTAACATTTTAAAATTTTTGATCCACATTTCTAGTTCGATGATTCCATCACTTGCAATTAACTGAAAATATCTCTTGTTTCGCTTTCTGTTTTTTACAAGTCGTTTATTTTTTTGCATCTTCTACAACTTTGGTCTCTTCATTTCTCCATTTAGCACCTCCCTCTGTCTCCTCATCTGTCCTGCTCTCTGGCCACCTCTCCTCCTTTACACCCCTGTCTCCCATCCCTCCCTCCAGCCGTCCCACACACAGACAGACGCACACACGCACACGCACACACGGCCGCCCTGGCTCCAATTATCTTCAAACACTTCTCTGGCACACGACCTTCGCAACATCCCCTCCTGATTGCACACAAATGTTATCCCAACCAAATTAGATTAATTAAAAATATTTGCAAAGCCACAAGAATGTTAAGCCCATAATTTAGGCCCGGGGTGAAATATATGCGAGTTGCATGCACCGCCAGAACACACACGTGCTCCTAGACGAACACATTTGCAAAGACTGATTGATTTTGCTTCCACTGTGTGTCACAGGACTCGAGCCTGGAGACCCCGAGAGAACAGATTGAATTTGAGTTTACATTTCTGAAAAGATCAACATGGATATTTAGACCACGGGCTGTTTATATCACAGTCAATGCTTATATCAAACAGCTACAACTGGTGGATCAAACACCAAGTACTGCTTTTTAATAATGCAGTCCAGGCACTTTCCCTCAAGGAACCATTGAGGATGAAAACAGCACTGAAATACCGACGACTGAGGCCATTAATCTTTCTCTCTTTCTTCTTCCTTCCTCATCCCCCTCTTTGTCAGGTGAGTACTGGCAGAGTGTGAAGGCTTCGGCCGCCACAGTGGATCTTTCCTACCTGCAGGCGCAGAGACGACGGCTGAGACGAGACTCGGACAACGAGGCCGTCATAGCCATTGCCTCGCTGTCGATGGGAGCCATCGCCTCTGACAAGTAAGGACAACGCCGTATTGGATACCTTCCACTTTAGTAACATTACAATACGCCACTTCATGTATCATAACATCTCTCTCTCTCTCGTTTATTAAGGAAAAAGACAGAAAACCTGACAGACAAAGGTGATTCTCTCTGAAGAAAGAGTCCCCTGACAGTTGCTTTCAACCAAGTCTCAATGGAAACACACACACACAAACACACACACAGCTGTGCATTTGCACCATCACTGGAAGCAGATGTCCTCCTCCTCAGTTCGACCACTGTGTTCATCACCTCACAAAAATTCCTCCACCTGCATTACTACTGGCTGCAGTCTGACCACTCTGATTCAAACACACACTGAGGAACAACATTCATATACTCTGAAGGGGACATCGGCCTCCCAGCTGAGAAAAAGTTGAAAAGAAAGACAACCAGGGGGAGATTATTGAAGGATCTTCACTCCCCTGTAGCATTGGGAGCTGATAACATGACGTAGCACAAACACACACTTGACAAAGCGCAGTTCTGCGACTTTAAACATTCACCTAGTGAAAGACTCCCACAAGACCTGCGAGAGACTGCTCGGACTGTTGTAACCTTGAAGGTGGGGTCAGAGGTCACCTGGGCTTACTGGAGCCAATCACTCAGAGCGGAAGGAGGCGTCCCCGCAGGACGTGCCGGTGAAGGAGAGCAGACAAATCCTCTGCACTTAAAACGCGTCCCGCTATGATGATGTCATTTGTCTGCATGTGACAAAGATCCAATGAAGGAAAGGTTTCTGATCGTTTTGCACTGTGAACTGAACACGATGGAAGAGACGCAGCCACATCGGCCATGTTGACAATCAAACGTCTTGTTTTCTCCTATTTTTACTTTATTTGAATACACGTTCATTTGACCTATGGCACACATTTTTGTGTCAGCACGATATCCAGTAAGAGTGAAGCTACAGTGCAGTCTGAGATACATATGTTTCATATTGCTTTGTATGTCCACATATTTTCTTAAATCTTTTCTTTTTTCCTTCTTGGCCTGTCGGGCGAGCACATGCAGCAAGACTGGATTGCTGCAGTTATTGTTATCGCTCCCCGGCAGATAGAAGAAGACATATCAGTTTTGATGAAAGCGCATCTTAAACGTGTAAACATACTGTTGTTTGTATTGATGGCATTAGCCACAACGAAGAGCTAATACCTCTAGTCATTGGAGGATATCAGGGGAGAAAGTAATCACTCTGAAAGGCTCCTCAAAGAGATTCTGTACACGTCAGCAAAGACAGAAATCACCCATGATGCTTCAGTGCAGCGTGGCCACTCAGAAATGATTGTATATGTGACAATGCACATCACACCTTCTCTGTCAGGAGATGGATGTTTAACCCTTTTGGATGAGACTCATCCAAAGACTTTCTGACAATCACACACTTTCCATGACCTCAGGAAGGGAGGATCAGAATGACTTGGGTCTTAAAATCTGAACATTGATAATGTTTGTTAAGCGGACCAGTGTTTCTACCTGTGGATGAGCATTCCTGCTGTATTTTGTAAATGTGTATTTTATGCTTTCATTTCTTTCGTTAACAAGGACAAACTGATGCGTCCTCTGTTCGTCATTGACGTAGCGGCATTTGTCGGGGATGTTTTTTTGCTCCCCGGACCAAACAGTGACAGTTTTAGCAGTTAGGATGGAGCGATGATACTGAGATGGTATATCCACACGGTGCAATTGGACACAGGTTAAGCGCAACCAAAGTTTATGAGAACAATGTGCCGTCCCTGGACTGGCATGGCTTAAAGAATTTCAAAGACTTTGAAGAGTTTGTGAATGTTTCTTTTTTCTATCCAAACAGTTGAACAGAACCAAAAGCACAGAACAGATATATAAACAAATTCATTTCTCAAAAAAAAAAAAAAAATCCTACATGGCTTCTATTTATACATTCAGATTATGTGTCTTTGAAGTGCTCTTTGCATGTCTAACACAATTTTGACGGTGCTATGGATTTCTTTCTTTTTTTTTCAAATACAGTATGTTTGCTTTCTTTCTTTCTTCATGATGCATTGTGTATGCAACTCAAACCCTGTCAAATGTTAGTTAATGTAATGAAAATGTGAAAACAAATGACGGTGAGAGAGCGTGGAGCAGTTTTAGCTGCATGTCTTGTAGGACAGTGTGAAAGAATGCAACTTTAAGTAGCTTTAACATTCATGCCAGTGGGCTGATAATGTCTTATCTTTTGTGTTAATTCATGTAAATCACTTATTTTTGTATTTGATATCAAAATTCAGAGACCAAATTATCAGCCCATGTGCCTTGAAGTATCACACTGACCAACCTGTGTGAAGGTAGCCTTAACCAACTGGATCTTAATTAAAACCGCAGAGCTTCAAAGTCCAGTTTTCTCGTAACTGACTGATTTTATTTCTGTACAGTGTACATAATGACTTTGTTTTGGTCTTATGGCTGCCTTTGTCTTTTCTACTATTTTTGTTCCCAAAATAAAATCCTTAATAAAAGGTAAATTATATACATTTGAATACGATCTTTCATTTATTCTTGTATTATTTCATTTTAGCCAATTCACCACGGCTCCCGTCTCGTATCTGAACAACTACTGTATTCTGCATTATTCCTTCGATTATCAAAATATTACACTCATATACAGCATTGAGAAATGTTTTATTGTCCACAGGAGCTGACACAATAAAGATCATCAAAAGCAAATGCAAAACAGTACAAAAGAAACAAACAGTAATTAGACTACTTATGCTTTCAAATGAATCCTCTATACTATGGCTGGAATCACTTCATCATCACTTTGGCACATTCTACAAGAAACCTGCTTTTACTTTTGCGTTATTTAGTAAAACAAAATTTAAAAAAATGCACGCAGCAAGTTCGCAAAGCTATTCCTTAAAGCTGCAGGAAAAAGACATACATTGATCAGATTTTCTTGCATTTCAAAACACAACTTTCTGCAACCCTCACTAATCGCTGAAGTGAAAATGAACACAACTGGAATAGTGGCTGAACTGTGATCAGTGGTTTAAGACAGTTTCCCATGGACATTTGCTCATTAAAGCCACGTGTGATGCATGAGCAGAATTAAAGTAATACAGTGTGCTTACACCGACTTCACAAACATACATATTAAAACCTCCAAAATACACAGAAAGCTATCCAGTTACTACAGCACAACAAAGTAGAAGATCTGCGTCAGATTCCTCGTGCTCCTCTTTTTCCCACAAGGTGGGGGGGGGGGGCGGGGGGGCTTTGAGAGCCAGAGCGATTAGCTTATTAGCATTTTAGCTGTAAACATTCATTGGCTGTGACCGCCCTCTAACCATCACTGTGCCATTATCATTAGTCATCTTAATGTCTGTCTGGCAGTGAGTCATCCGACGCGAAGAGTCGGGTGGATGATGGTTATCACGGTGTTACCCAAGGCACTCGAACCAGCAGCCATTTTGTTTCATTGTCAACGCAGGCCAGCTGTTTTGTTTTGTTCTTGTTTTCGTCATTCAGAATGTTCAGCGCTTGACTGTCGCGTCTCCTCGGCAGTGTTTCAGAAACACAGAGAGAAAACTGTTGGGAGTCGAGCTGCAAGAATACACCTCGGTGTCGTGACTCCAGCACGTGTCCAGAGAGGGGGAAAGAAAAAGCTTTTTAAAGATCAAAAAGTGGAGGATTGTCTGGTGAGGAAGGAACACGTTTCTTCTTTGAGTGCGGAGAATTTTCCATTTGTCCGGTTTCTGCAGAGAAACACAGAGATGCGTCAGCATCAGAACTTTTAGATAAAGACATTTCAGACGTGTGCAATCAGTCTGTATTAAAAAAAAAAGAAGTCAGCTGAAAGCCTGAAAGATGTGTGTTGAGGTTATAAAAATGTGCCTACAAACAAACAAACAAACAAACAAACAAACAAACACTTCAGCTTAGTGGAAAGTGGAAAAATCCCCACAGCTCCTTAACTTCAACTCTCTTGTTTTAACAAGCAAACATTTCATCTGGAGCGTTCTCGGTTCTCCCTAATTACAGTGTGCCTTTCCATGCTTCAAGAAGGACACACAGAGAGAGAAGAAGAAGAAGAAGTCTAGCAAGAAAGAGTTACACATGTGTTTGTGGGTGTCATCCCATCGCATGACTTTCATTATGTCATAAGAGCGTGAATGTGTAAATTGTCATCTAATGTAACAAAGTGCAGGGCAACAACCTCTGTTCTGCTGTTCGCGGTTGCTTTTTCTTGTTTACTTCTGGTTATAAAACATTTAAAGTTACGATCCTTAAGCTTTTTGGAAAATCAAACCCCACTTCTGTAGCCATTCAGCTTATTTAGAGTCAGTGACCTCTTCTGGATTCAGATTGCCTACCTAACCTGTCACGGGAAACAGCTGTTAAAGAAAAGACATTTAAAGGTGCTCCTGGAGGTGCTTTGAGAGCATCTCTTTTTTATTTCACACTTTAAAAATCAGTGACACTTTTACTTTTAAACGCCCGTGACTCTCTTCTGTTTCTGTGAATCGCATGCGCACGTGAACGTTTGACAGATCCTGATGCACTGTGGACCAAAGTTATGCGGCGTTTCGTTGCCTACGTGTCAAACCAGAAGTCGTTCCAACGTGGCTCTCTATCCCTGCAGCTGCCTGAGCAAGGCCAACACATACACATTCATGCATGCAGCCGGCAAATGTACAAAACACCTCAAATACATACATAATATGCGCACATACACACACGAGCCTCCCACCTGTGCTCGGCTCACAGTTTGGCTCTCTAAAAATAAATATGACTATCAGAAGCCACAACTTCTGGATGAGGCTTTTAAAACGCAGATGAGCCGCAGAGGACTTTACATCTGGTCCCAGATCAGTCTGGAGTGAAAGCCAGAGATTTAATGTGCACAGAAGAGCATCCAACAGCTGGTCAGTCCAAACTGTAAAGCACACACACACACACATATAAATGCATGCACGCACGCCAGAGCCAGGGGTTCCGGCAGAGGAAAGAGCAGTGACTGGCATTTTGATTATAGTATAAACAGAAGGGAGAGTATTGTTTTTTCCAAGTCAAATAGAACAATCCTCTCATTCTGAAAGTCCCATCCTGAGCCAGACACCCATACTTCCTAAAATCACGCTCATCAAAATGCACAAAACTGTCTGCTGTGTGTTCATGCCAGTGTGTGCACGTGCGTGCTACAGACTCTCAAGGAAAAGAAAAAGTTCTTCAAATAAAATTTAAAAAAATATATTAGGGATCCCTTTCATGAAGTATACTGGTGTAAAGCCAGGTCAAACCAATTATCTAGATATTTTCTCAGTAAAAACTACATTGGGTGGACAAAATAATAGAAACGCCTTACAATTTACTGCAGTCCAATGCATCGACATGAATTACAGCCTCAACCGTGAACACAAAATGAGATCTTTCTTTCTCAGTCTCAACAAAAACACACACTTTGATATATTGTGTGTATAAGTATTCCAATTATATTGTCCACCCCCGCACACCATCTAGAGGAGAGGTGGATATAGAAAAGCAGGATTTTTAAGAAAAGTTAAAAAGAGGAACTTTAATATTTGTGGATATTCTGTGAATATTCACGTACACACACTGTTTTAAATTACACCACACACACACACACACACACACGCTGTCTTTGATGTTTCTCTTTCTAGCCTCATCTCTCTCCTAAACTTAGGACGCGCAGGTCAATTTCAGGCCTTGAATTTTTAGCACTTTCTGTGGCGGGCCCCTGCAGAGCTGATGATAACAGGCAGAGCAGGCAAAGTGGTAGGTAATAACTACTGCGCTGCATTCAAGGACACCCCGCTCCACGTGCAGGGGGCCTTGGCATTCCATCCACATCACTGACTGGAGCCCTCAACGTCTGCTGCAGAGGCCACTGGAGGTTTAATAATAACACGGACTGGAACACCTGCAGTGTGCACATGGCCGGCGGCTGTGTGTGTGTGTGTGTGTGTGTGTGCGCGCATCTGGACAGTGTAATGTATATACTGTATGTTGTATGTAGCCTGTGTAGAAGTACTTGTGGTGTCATTGTGTGATTCACTGATTCCTGCACAGTGAATCATGTGTAACTGTGCGAATTCTTGTAATCATTTAAATATGTCCGCTCAGAGATGTGTGTAGATCTGTGTGTGTGTATGTGTGTTGTGTGTGTGTGCCTGTTTGAAATCTGTTTGCCTTGACCTGTCATCTAGCTGATGGAAAAGTGTGTATTTTCCTGCAGCACAGCAACACAGATTCACCTTGCAACATTTCAGCCCGTCACTCTTTTTTCATTTAAATCGTCGTCTTGTGCGTTTGTCATTTTGTTTGGAAGGACTTCCTGGCTGCCTTTTTGCACAAATGAAACTGTAAGTCTTATAAAACTAAAACCAGGAGATGGGAGCGATACAATCGCTGAAACAACATCTGCGAGTGTATTCCTGTTTACTGATCTGCACATTGTGCTCACATACACACATAAACACTCACACACGCTTGTGTGCGCTGCTGCTGCACAGGTAATTAAAGCTCACTACATACACAAATACACACCAGTACACATGTACATGCGCTGGCACACACACACACACACACACACACAGGCCTGTGTGCCTGACCCTAACCCTGGTACACACACCTTCCTAATACCTCACAACTGTTTCCAATCTAAAGGTTCCTGCTTGTCTGGGCCCCGGCGGGGCCTGATTGCACGATACAAGATCCTGAGGAGAGAGGGCAAGGCTGCAGGGAAGAGAGAGAGAGAGAGAGAGAGAGAGAGAGAGTGATGTGCCTCCACTATTTCTCTTCACTCTCCCTTTCTTTCCCTCCTTTCATGCTGTACCTGTGCAGGAATCTGGTGTCTGTTAAAATGGTTGAAAAAAACCAGACCCTGTGTGAAGTCGATCCTGCAGATTCTGGAGGAAAACATTTGTCTTAAAAACATCAGAGGTCTGTCAAAGGCGGAGAGTTTAGATTACGGTGATGATAATGTTTAGTTAGTTCATTTTAGTCAATAGCGTGAAGCAACCAAGGTGCTTTCTTTAAACCACAGCTCGACCTTTAATTACATTTTATCGCAGTTGCTGCATTAACTGTGCTATTCTTAATGCTATTGACTGTGGCCATGCCTTCAGCCTCGGCCTGAGGACTTCACAGAAGAGCTGCTGCTGATCAAAGTGTTTGAGATACACAGAGCTGATGCCTGTTTGTGAGGACAAAAAGGTTTATATACATGCAGGCAGAGAGGGTTCGTTCAAAGACATTTCTTTTATTTCTTTTTACTAACATTTGATACTTTGTTTTCTGATTTTAAAATTATTATTTGCTTTATATCTAATTTGCTGATCATTTTGAAATGTATTATAATTTCATGTGAAGCATTCTGTATTGATGAAACATTCTATAAAAGCTGCATATTATGTTTAAGCTACGTTTGTTTGGATCTGTGTTTTACTTTTGCTACGTATATATATATTGTTAAATTACTTTTATTCAACAGGAAAGGTCTCTTGACATTGACATCTGTTTTGCAGGAGTCCCACCCAAAATGTCAGAATCATTTCCACAAACAGAACCAACACTTTGATTCGATAACTCACGTTATGTTAACTGAGCTATGAAACATTTAACTAAATCAGTTTTATGTAACAAACAACTAAATATCAGACAATAATTAACAGCATATTGCACTTTCCAAAATCAGTGCAACAATAATAAAATATGTTTAGCAGTTATTCTGATCAGTGATGAAGATAATGGATTCAGTTTGAACACGTTAATGTTAACATGAGAACATCAGAACTCGATGTATAATTTGTGTGATAATATCGCTGGTTACTTTTTTCCAACATATGATTATATAACTACATTTTTGTATAGTTTCAAAAAAATTTAAATACACAAAGTTCAAGTTTAAATAGACACTTGAATGCAAAGTGAAACCAACTTGATTGGCGCAAATGTCAAAGCTAAGGATTAAGGATTGTATGCAAACAGAGCATGTGCTGATGTGCTGTAATCACACACATTTGAACTGTTTACAATTCAGTTGAGATTTTATTATTCATATTTATTCTTAAGCCTGAACACGTCTGTGAAGGAAAGCCTTTTCATAATATGCTGCATGTCTCCTAATGTTTTTTAAATTAAAAGTTTATTGATGTTTTTATTTTATCTTTGCTTTTATTTTAAAGGATATGACCAGCACAGATTTGTAGATGGGGACTTTTTCCTGCCAATGTATTTTGTTTGTATTTTGCGTTTGCGGTGTATATTTGTTTCGCTGAAAGGCTGAAAGGCTACAGAAAATTTACTGAAACACTCTTGGGATGAAATACCAAGACACATGTCCATGTGCTGATGGCATGGTGAGTACAGAAGTGTGCATGTTTGTGTTTGTAGAATTTCTGTATGTTGTTCATGCGTGTATTTGTACAACTGTCTCTACAAGTGTGTGTGTGCTTGTATATTTTGTCCATACCTGAGGGGCTGCAGCGGAGCATCTTGTTGCACTGGACTTAACTGTAGGACAGACGAGGGAGAGCAGGGGAAGTGGAAACAATAGAGGGGAAAACAGGGCGAACTGAGAGAAGTTTTTGGGTGCAAACATCCAACTGGTGTGGAGAAGGAGTGAACAATTATGGAGCACATAGATCGAACAGGAATGCGTGGAAAGGTTTGAGATGAAATGGTTAGAATCAGATGGAAAGGGAAGAATTCAGAGGTTCAGAGGTCAGGAAGTGGGGTGCAAACACAGACAGAGGCGGTGGGGTGAAGATGTGGACACGAGAGGGTTCAGGAGAGAAGCTTGATGGGATCCTAATGGCTGGCGGACATGGCCCAAGCCCCCTCCATCCTCCAGACGGAGAAGGCGTAGCTCAGTCTTTCGTGGGCCAGGTAGTTGCAGCTAGCCAGCTTGGCGTCCATCTCATCGCTCTGCAGCACCTGGTAGAGGAAGTCGATGTAGCGCGAGGCCAGCTTCAGGATCTGGATCTTGCTCAGCTTGTCTGAAGGTAGCGTGGGGATGATCTTGCGTAGAGAGGCGAAAGCGTCGTTCAGGGACTGAGTGCGTTGACGTTCCCGGACATTGGCGATGACACGCTGAGAGTGGAGGTCCTCAAAGGGCTGATCAAGCCGGGGGCCCAGCGACGTGGGGGCCAACGAGACGACTGTCGACTGTGGGCTTTTCTTCGGTCTCTTGGGACCAGACGGCAGCAGGCTGTTGGGGCTGCCGGTGCTGCTCTCCTCTGCCTGACTGAGGCTGTCCTTCTTGGGGTAAGGGGAACGTTTTCGATTTCCTTGGTGGGTCTTCTTCGATCCTCTTTCCAGTTCCTCTTCGCTGGCCCCCAGACCTCCTTCAGGGGAGTTGGTGCAGGACACCTCTTCTCTCATTGTACTGTCCACCAACAACCTTTCAACCTCCACTGCAAAAACAGGACTCAGTGACGCTGTTTTTTAAACGACAACAGACCTGAACTTGACAGGCTTGTGTAACGAAAGTCTTCTCTTTCGACAACGAGGGTTACAGCTTCTGAAGCTCCATCGGACTGGACGTCGCTCTGGCTGTACTGTTTCCTGGTTACCTTGTTAAATTTCTCACTTTCACATTCCCCTCTCAACCTGGCAGACAGAACAACAACAAACCATCTGACAGGCAGGTCCACCTCCGCCTCTTTTATACCCAAACGCTAACCCGGGGCCTGCGGGCAGTTCTCTTTGGCTCAGCGGACTTCCAGAGGGCGTGGTTCGGCCGGAGCCAGGCAGAGAAGCAGGAAGTGTGCGTTAGCTGGGCGGGCGTTAGAGGAAAGGGGTAAGTGGCTCTCTCAGCCAATGAGAAGTGCTGTGTCTAATGTTGCAGAGATGTCTGAGGCTTTATGGGTTCCAGATTTGGGCTGGAGCGTCAGTCCGCCTGCACCCTTGTGTCTGTATTCTCTTCCATCAACTCATTATTAGGACAAAAATCAATCAATTTTATTTCTGACAGTCATCAGTGTAAACTTTAATACTGAATTCTTATTATATAACATTTTCATGAACACACATTCTTAAACACTTCTTTCTACAGCAAATGTGCTGCATCATAAATCATGTGCATTGATGTAGCGCTCATTTTGTCCTTTAACATCAGAACAAGTGTGAGTTCACGCTAACATTTGTCTGCCATGGTTTTTAACATGCTGATAACCAGACGCCATAAAAATGAATCTGTTAAACCGCGGGCCACAGCATGGACCGAGTCACTGAAAACACTGCAGATTAAAAGGCTGAAGGAGGATTTATAGGTAAAACAATGCGCTTTATGATGTGGAATTTATGCTTATAAATGGCGCAAATTAAAAATGTTGCCATAACACGCTGTAAAGTCCTGCAAACCAAAAAATAGGATTTTTCAGAAATCTGTTTGGACGCAGCAGCTTTAAGTAGATCTGAGAGAAAATGCGAGGTTGTGCAAGCACGCATCCTGGAAAGAATGTCACAAGATGAGCTTTTTCCTGACATATGATTGTCTCCGTTACCACTGACGTACGCTGAACTACTTAAACCTCCTAAGACATCCGCCATCTAACACCTAAGCGGTGTTTGATTTAGAGACGTGAATAAACACCTCTAAACATCACTGCTGACGTCAGCTGTCACAGCCAGCTATGTTGGGTCGGGAAGGGAGCACATACAGGACCCAAAATAACCCCTGACCTCACTGCCCCAGTGACCTCAGTCTGCAGAGGTGAGAGAGCACCTAATTGTGCCATCCACGCCCTCGGGGCAGAGCTGACACATGTTCCACCTCCACGGCGCGAACCCATCTGGGTCTGCAGCCACTTAAGGACATTTTCTACACGCTGGCAGTCATGACACAGCAGACAGGTCTTCTTGGGAAAATGAGGAGGCACAGCCCCGCCTCGTGTTTGTTCAATCTGTGTTTAGATTCCAACAGCAGAACATCCTGTGACTTGAATGGATTACTAAATCTTGTGTAAACCTACCTTTGAATCCAAATCAGTTTCCCAATATTGTGCCTGTTTATACCGTTCATGCGTCACGACTTGAGTGACTCATGCGTGGATCACTGCAGAGAAATCTTGCGGGGAGTTTTCCTATGCTCTGAGTTGCAGAAATGTGGTACTTTTTGATGACAGCATGCTTAATGCTAGCCTTTATATTTCACATATTTCAACACCTCGAAAGATTTCTCTCCGTTTTTGTTTTACAAGGATAGTTGCATCATTCGTGTATTGCAGAGACAAGATGTTCAGAAACTTTGTTTTTTATTTACTGAAAATGGTTCCTGTGTTGTAAGTAAAGATCATATCATTCTCGACACGCTGCTTGATTAGCCATCAATTTGGGTGTGATTGCCGCGGCGTTTGGGCAGAGAGCAGTTCAGGAGATTTTTGATGAGCCCCGTGATTGCACTGGTTTACATTTCATTCAGAGAGGGGACACTGAACGGAAAGTAGCTCGATCCCAGTTGGGTTCAATCAACTTGTAAGAAAAAAAAAAGAAAACCTCATCTGGCCATCAAAGCAAGGCCATGGACAGAGACAGTGAGGTTGTATTTACATAACAGAATAAGTCAACTCCAGGATTAACTGGTATTAGAATTGGGGCTTATTGGGAGCTCTGGTGGAGACAGTGGAGGGACAGGAAAGTCATTGTTGCTGAGGCTAATCTCGGGAGCTGCCGCTTACCTTTAGCGAAAGCGTGGCTCCGTGCCACCATCATGGAAAAAATGAGCTAACGAAGCGAGTAGGCCTGCAGGAATGTCGTGGCGCATAGAAGAACAGAAGGGGAGAGAAAAGAGAGAGAGAGAATGGGAGAAGAATAAGAAAAGGGGAAAAAGAAAAGGGGAAGAAAGCAGAAAGGAGAAGGGGCGGGGGGGGGAGTGGGGCTGTCCAAGCAGAACCAGATGCAGGAGTGTGGAGGCTCGTTTGATCTCTGTCCTCATAGGCTGATTGATGTTGCACATTTCATTTCCTTGTCAGAGTCTTGACATAATGTTTCACTAAACACTCAGGCCCTGCGTCTTCGTTTTATTTCCACGGGGGTCATAATTAACCCTTTCTGGAGCTGACCATAGATCATACACATATCAATATATATTGGCTTACACACACACACAGGTGGTGGTGGTGGTGGTGGTGGTGGGGGGGCGGGGGACTATCAAAGAAGTCCGACATATTGTCTGTTTCTGTCTCTTCAACATATGGTTTGGTCCTGACTAAAATACTGCACTGAAGGGCAGCCATGTTGAAACTTTTGAAGTTCTCCAGGAAAAAGAAGGAAAACAGTTTCTTTAGGTTCGTAATGCAGTCAGTTCAATTACCGTCACACGCTGAAAGGTTGAAGCGCTGCGGTGACGTGCTCGGCTGGTAGGAGTGCTGCAGTGTGACCAATCATAAATGATGTGTTTGGAAATCCACACTGGCCTGACAAAAGGAACTAATCATTAAATTCCTCCTCACCTTCACCCCGGGAGTTTCTTCACCCTCCTGGCTGCTGTTATTGATGTTTGCACACAGCATACTACACCCCCCCCCCCCCCTCCCCCTCCCCCTCCTCCACCCCTCCACCCCATACCCACCCGTCCACGGCTCCATCCCTCCCGAGGAGCCTATAGTGGCACAGAGGCAGACATCTGGGACCCATTTCCCCCCTGGAGAAGCCCTTCCTGTGGGGTATCCACTTAGAGGGGTTCGGAAGGAGTGGGGTGGTGGCGGGGGGGCTCAAGGGGTGAAGGTGCATGGCATGTGGGGGATGGTGGTGATTGGACTGGGTGGGTTGGGGGGTGGGGGGCTCGAGGACGAGAGGTGTGGATGATTAGCAAATCTAACGCAAACTGTGTAAGGGTGTAGAGTTTAAGGATAAAGGCTCAAAGTTTGAACATCAGTGAACACAGAATCGAGGCTTGACCTGCCTTGTCTAGTTGATGAATTAAAGGAATAGTCCAACATATTGGGAAGTACGCTTATTTACTTTTTTTGCAGAGAGTTATATGATTGATGAGATGATTGATACCACTCTCGTATCTGTCAGTTGAATATGAAGCTGGGGCCAGTAGCCGGTTAGCTTAGTTTAACAAAAACTGGAAACGGGGGGGACAGCTAGCCTGTCTCTGTCCATGATAAACACAAATTAACCCTTTTTTATCTTGTTTGTTAAATCCTTACAAAAATCAAAGTGTAAAAATTACAAATTGTATAGGTAGATGGGTTTTATTACCTTAGGACAGAGGCTACCTGTTTCCCCTGTTTACGGTCCTTATGCTAAGCTAAACTAACCGGCTGCTGCATCCAGCTTCATATTTAACATACAGACATGAGAATGGTATCAATCTTTTCATCTAACTCTGGGCAAGAAAGCGAATAAGCGTATTTCCCAGAATGTCAAATTATTCCATTAAGTCTAAGATTTCAAATGTCAAGTCCAATTCATAAAGAGATGCATACAAGCAGTTTGTGAGAATGTGCCAACAAAGGTTTACAGAAACATGTTTATAGAAAGTATAACTTAGAAGATATGCTAAACTATATTATATAATTAATAAGTCCCTGAAAAAAACAATTGTCTAAATCAGCTACTCGCTATGAATAATGGGGTCCTATATACACATTTTCTGTCAAAGTTGAAACCGTTTGGTTATTTCACATGGAAGCTTTCTGTCTGTTCTTCTTCTGCTGCTGTTTTTGTCTGTGCTCCATGGGCTCACATGGAAGAAGGCGATATATATATATATATATATATCTGTGCACCGTTCACAATATTTGAATCGAAATAAAAACATTTGTTTGTGCCCATGTTGCCAGGCCACTGTACATCAAACCTCACCCACTCAATCCCGATGAAGCAGATCTGCAAGTTTTCTAAATAAATAATAATTGATTGTTTTGGTTTCTTTCAAATTTTATCTTCGATTGTAGGTTATTCAGTCACAAATATCTAATGTTATAGAGACATACATAAGATTTGAAACCAAGTCTTTAGGGGCTTTAAAGTGCTCAGAACATTTGAACACCTAGTTCCATAATATCTGGCAACCTCATGATCATGTGATATGATTGAAAGCGCCAGAAAGCAACTACTGAGACTAAGCAACTGAAACTCTTTTGTCAAATGTTTAGAGATACCTTTAACATGTTGTTCAAATGTAAAGGTGTAACACTTGCCTCCCCCCGCTGCGTGCAAGCCTGTATTATTCTCATTTAGTTGTGACTTATCTTCCCGTATTAGACCGTAATTTATCATAATATTTAGTGCTCAAGCTTCCTTCAAATGTCCCTGCTTTCATGTGTAATTTAGCCAATATCCTGCTCTGGCTCTGATTACAGTGTTTAAGCTCTGGGGTTCGTCCACGGCACATTACAAACAGTCCCAGTGGAGCTCACAGCTGAGCTGGGGATACGGCATGCTGGGCTGGTGTACGCTGAGCGGTAGTGCATGGCTCATTCTGGGACATCCAGGGAAGAAGCAGTGCATGATGGTTACGAGCAGACATCCACTGTGTGTAGCCGAGACACATGTCAGTACCACTTTCTCATTAGGCTCCCTTACAAATCAGCTTTTATCTATTAATAAGAACTAATTTGCAGTTGCCAGGTTGTGAAAAAGATTTTCCCTTTTGTAATAATGCAGTTATAAATGGCAGGGGTCATTAATATAATGCCTAATGGGTTATTAATACATTTTAAGTTTATTTGCCCAAATCCTTTTTCCAGAAGGTAGGTCAGTCACAACAAAAGTTTGTATTATTAATGTCTGAAAACATTTCTATAATCAGTAAATTTATTAACTGTTAAGTCACAACATATACAGCCGTTATAAAGGGTGCCTTATTAAAAACGTTTCTTGGACACAGACACAAAGGACATACATTAAACATACAGTTGAAAACAAGCGTTAGATGTCACCTTAAACATTTGAAATGAGATGCTAGATGTGAATGTGTGTGTGTGGGTGCAAAAGGTTGCTTGAAGGTTGTGTCATATCATGTCCACATGTGCAAGCAGCAGGCCATATGATCTCTGTGTGCATGTGATAATGTGCTAGAGGGGCAACACAAAAGCAGAACAGTTGGACAGTAACGTCTAAGTGGATCAACAGGAATTAGATCTTTGCATTTCTATCAGGAATGTTACCGTGCAGGACAAACAGAAGAAAACACTGCCTATGATGCTAGACTCCAGTCAGCTAGGCAGAAAGACGCTGACGTGATTGAGCACTATATATAGCAAATGATCGCATGTAAGTCATTTTCACTGCTGAGTCATCTTATCAGATCCAGTGTGTTAGGTTGACTTTCTTTGTAAACACTAATAAGAGTCGACGAGTCTGCGAGTCGGCGAGTCAGCAGATCAGCGATGACCACTCGGCCTGGAAAATCCTGTTTCAGCGTGAACTTCAGACATCAGCTAATCGAGCCGCAAAACTGCTGCTTACAGGGGAACATTCTTTTTATATACAAAACCTGTGCACCTGAATGCTGACAACAAAATAGAGGTAAGGTGATGACACCCACTACCAATATCAAACCTATATATTTACACCAATGCAATAAAAGGCCGTAGACACAAACGACATCAGAGCCACCACCAGGTGAAATGTAGATCCTGTCTTTGTGCAAATTCTCTCTTGTTTTGATGTACACATACATAAAGGTACAATGTGCTCTCTACTCAGTCTCCACTGCAGAATATCTGGACATCTTGATAGTGTAAGGGTAAGGGCGATGAAACCCCTTTTGGACTCTCTACAAACATGGTTGCTTGTTTGACATCCCCACACCACAAATCAATCTGAACATTGTTCCTTCAGCTAAGGAAACCTGTCAGGGAGTCAAACGCCGCTGTCTCCGTCCTCGCACTTCAAATACTGGTTACTGGAAGCAGTGTCAACCTGGGATCCCCGGGATTAGACACAATCACGCATCCACTCGTCTCAAACCTACAGTGAAGCACTGCAAGGTAGAGAGGAATGCTGCATTTCTACAACAGAGCTATTGCATTAGAAACAGCACCAGAGCCAGCTTCAAAGGGGTGCTGCCTTCACATTGAATCAATCCCCACTTCCATTAGATTAGATGAATTCACCAAAGTTACATTGCGCTAACATTTCTTTATGGTTTCTCAAATCCCTCGTTCTGGTTCTGGTTCCCCCTGTGAAGCCACTTCAAACAGCCTCTGCCATGGCATATCCCTTTGTGCTCTAAAACAGCAAATATGTGTCTCTCTAAAATGTTTCAGATGCGAGCTCGCAGTGGTCCCAGAGGCGCAGACAGCATCGCACACAGAAACACAAGAGGCAGAGGAGGAAAAAGCAATAGCTGAGTGTAAAGGTAGGGCATCTATGTAACAGGCTGGAGGGAGAGTTTGACTGACTGCTGGGTGATGGGAGAAGATGATAAAGATAGACAAATGCACAGATAAAGGGAAAGAGAAAGGAAAGGGAAAAGCAGATAGTGTGGGAGAAATCCTGCAGCGGTAAATCAGTGTGGTAATAAGGAGAGATGGGAGGGGAGGGGAGCTGCAAAGGTCTAGAAACATATGTTTCAGTTTGTAAATAAAACAGTAAATTGCTATGGATATTGCTTAAATATCTGTGGGCTTTGTACCACGCTTTGCGGAAGTTCCTCGGAAATCATTCTGGGACTGCCTTCTTAAAATGCCAAAGCGGCTTCTTAATGTCAAAGAGGCCATCTGGTTCTCGACCAATTCAAGATGTTTGCTTTTCATTTAACTTTTTTTTCCTTCCCTCCTGATGCTTCTTTTTTTAGATCAAATGCTTCATTTTTTTTTTTGTATTATTAATACCAATGTTCATTTTTCACAATGAAACTGTTATCCAGCACGCATCCCAGACATAAGTCAAAGCTGTCCACCCTTTATTACTGGTGGGAAGTAATTAAGTACTTTTACTCAAGTACAATTTTGAGTTGATTTCCATTTTGTGCTTCTTTGTATCTCCACTACATCTCAAGGGAAACTTCTTACTCTACCACATTTATTAGACAAATATAGTCACTTGTTCCATCAACATTTCTTTAGCATGACATTGTTACATTTACTTAAGTAAAAGGTCTCAATACTTCTCCCACCGCTGCCTTTGATAAACTGATGATAAACTGCAAATCACAACACAGAGAGCATTAACCGCAGTGGATGGAGGAAGTATTCACATTACAAACCAAAGTAAAAGTAGCAATGCTTTTACAGTATTAGAAGTCTGCATTCAGAAAGTAAAAGCAATAAAATGTACTGAAAGAATCAAAAGTAAATGTATGTGTCAGTGTTGGATTATTTATGCATTATATGTAAGCAGTACTTGAATGTTGCAGTTGCTCAAGATGGAGCAAATTTTAACTACGCCATAGTCTACTGGCTAGTTTAATCTGTAACGATACACCATATCTTGAAAACAGACCATTGTGTATGCTTTGCATGTAAAATATGAATCTGAATAGTAACTAAACGACTCAGTCTGTCAAATAAATGTCAAAAGTGCAACATTCCTCTCTGACGTGTGGTGGAGTAGGACCATAAAGTAGGATAAAATAGAAAAACCCAAGTAAAGTACCTTATATTTGTACTTGAATAAATGTACTAAGTGACTTTGTACCACTGGCTGACAGACGTGTTAAATTTGTATCCCTGAAAAGAGAGAAATCTTCTGTAGCTACTGATTTGAATGTGGGCAGGTGGATGCTCATAATGATACAGTCTGTTCGTGTCCTGTCAGATACCTGAAATATGACATCATCTGCTGGAAAAGTGCAAATTGCAAAGGAATATGTTCCCCAGTCGGTTGTTTGCTATTGCTTTTGATTCGGCTGTTGCTGCTCTTTAGTATCAAATTGTACAGGATGTTTAGGATAGTTGTGTTATTTGAATGTATAAACTATTGTTTCCAGTGTCGCCGCACTCTGCCAGACTGCCAGTCAACACTTGAGACAACTTCCTTCCTTGATTCGGCTAGAAAGGAGTCCCATAATTGAATAAAACGAGACCCCTCCCTCTCTTTACATACCGCACACACACACACACACACACACACTGGTTTTACAGGCTGGTGTATAAACTTAATAGGACGCATTTGGTTCCAAAGCCCCCAGCTTGCTCAGTGGAAAGTGAGCCGGATTGTTTTTCAGTTTCTTAATGTCGAAGTTTATAACAGCCAGATAAAAACTGTTGCCATGGTGATTTAACCACAACACCGCAATTACCTTGATGCCATGAGACTCTGGGGGCTAACAAACAAACCAGTGTAATGCAATTAAGATATAAGTACCACCAAAAATGTCCTTAAAACACAGAGGAAGGATACAGGAAAGCAACAAAGAGAGTGAAATAATGCTAGTGGCTTCTTAAGGATCAAAGTTGCTGATAATTCTAGTAAATAATCAAACACTGTGCCAGATTCACTTTCCTTTACTTTGCATAGTAGGAATTGTTTTTCTGTCTTAACAGCTGCAGGATGGATTCAAGAGTCACATTTTTCCAGCATGATATTGTCCTGTTACCGAATAACGTAATGAGTTATAATGCACCAAACACTGATAGCGCGGGAATAATTCAGTCACATATTTTTCAAATCAACTTCAAAGTCTTTCTATCAGGCGTCTGCTTTAACAAAAATTCTCAAAAATTCTCTGCAGCCACCCCCAACCTTCCCTTTGAGGGACAAAATAAAATTGTGGATGGGTGGAATAATTGCCTGACTTCAAAGCGCAGGTTATTGACCTGCGTTTACTGTTGCGATTGCACTGCTATGGCTATCGTTCTCCCTAAGTGTGGCTCGTGTGGGTGGGAAGAGTGGTTCATCCCTCTCACGGTGCAAATCCCACTCTAATGCCCAACACTGACCCTCCTGACCCGGGTTTAGTAGAAAGAAGAATGTGTAGCACCTTCAATCTGGCCCTGTGACATTTTCTCATGTTACATGAAAGTCACAAGGCTTATAAAGAAAATAAAAATTTCCTTTATTTTTTTTGCAGCTGTAATACAGTTGCAAAGTACAGCGGAATTCAGTATTTTGGAGGAACAGAAACAGTAGAAAATAGACATTTCCTCTTTAAAAAAAAAAAGACATTTCGTTCATTTCAGATTTCAATGCAGAAGCACACAACGCACAGGGGATTTTAAAAAACTCATTTTATTAATGCGACACACTCAAACAAAAATACACTCCTTCATTTCCAACATAGTAATAAACATTTAAACGAAACACAGCAAAATAATCTGATTAAGAAACAATATAAATGTCCTAAATGGTTCAGATGAGACAATATAACATAAGGCAACATGCATGCACATACGTTGTATCACTGCTCTCGTGAATTAAAGCCCTAACTGAGGCTCATTTTCACACCGTGTTTTTTTAGGTCACACGGATACAAAAATCATTCTTAACATTAGAAATGCCGCTTCATAGTTCAGACATATATTGAACCAGGACGGTGCTTATTTGGAATTGAACATGAAAGCGTTCATGTTGATGCTGCAGGATCCTGGGTGACCTGACACGCTCTGTTGAAGCGGTGCTTGGATGTTCATCAACCTTGAAGAGTTGCATTCACCACAGGGTTTATGCCTCGTCGTGATACGCAGAGTTCGTCCCTTGACCACTGTATGTGCAACTTTGCAAACTTTGTGTCATTCACTGAACCAGACAAAATGAATCTTAATGTAAGGTGTAAGTTGGGATGTCACATACTGTACATGTTGTTTAATTGTTGGAAGGGTGACACCCTCTGGTGGCTATAGTAAGAAACTGCAGCTGATAATTACCACTGAGCAGTGTGTTGTAACTTCACTGAGTCATGCTTAAAAATCACCACCGTTGCCATTTATTTTGTCATGAGGAAATTGTGCAGACAAATGACTAAGCAGGATGATAAGGAAGTGAAAATGTAAAATGTATCGAGGATATAAAATATTAAATATTTTATATTCATATAAAATAGGGCTGTAAAGTGGCTGAGTCAACAACAAACCCTGCACACATAGCTAATAAAAAAGATGGAGGATGCTGGCCAAGAACACAAAGTATTTCAACTAATCCTCCGATTCCTCCTAAAATGTCCTCCATCACTTTTGGGCTGCGACAATCTCTGGTAGGCGGAGACAGCACAGTGAGTGAGTGTACTCCAGTCTGTGTAGTTTTTGGACGCAGGATTTTTTAAGCGCCCTTAGAAGTCACTGAGGATGCTGATATCGGCGAACTCTTTGCGGTAACGGTGAGCGCTCAAGGCGAGCAGGAAGGACCACTTGAGGCTCATGAAGCTCCACACACAGGACAGGTAGAGGCTCTGAGGGTCAGTCATGGCTGAGGAAGGCAGAGAATAAGAATTAAGCTTAAGAATGCTTTAAAGTACAAAGGTTCTTCCCTGAAAGGCACAAATACGTGATCACATGATTTATCACACGTACACTCTGATCAGGAGATAAGGATTTACCCTAGTCAGTCTTTTCTTCTTTTTTTTTTTTTTTTAAAGTGATACAGTATAGTGTTCTGGAAATATATGCAATTTTAATTTAAGCTCATTTATTTGTGCAATATCCTTCATATCTCCAGTAGCAATTAACATGTCACAATCTAATATGTTTATAACATATACATTTCTATAAAAGAAAAGAAGTGGCTGAAATGGAAACAGAAAGAAGATCAAACTGGAGCAGGAAAGACACCCTGCTGCTGGTACACAAGGTACAACAAAGAAATCATATAATGAGGAGAGTTTGCTAAAATATTAAAACTGAATGTTCAAATCAACATGTTGCTTCAGCAAACATATTATTCTTCACCGTGACCAATGTAAGCTGGGCAGCCATTGTTTTTTCATTCTCAGTCATCTGAATTCTCTGGTCATCCAGGTTCTTTTTAGCTATTTTATTTTAAATGATCCTTTATGTATCTTATAGTATTTTGATTTATTGCGACTATTTAATGTATTGCACGCTCTTCACTGTAACATACAGATCTTTTGTGTTTTGTCCTCCAAAACATTTCAATTACTTATTCAAATGTACACTTACATTTTGTATGTTTGGGCAGTTCATTTATGTGTGTTCAGTGTGATAAATAGCTTTGATGACAAACAGCAATGAGTCTGAATATATCACACTGCAGTGCATGGACACATTTGGTGAAGAGCAGTGTGCACACCAAGTTATGTGGAAAACAGGAGAGAGATGTAGACGAACTTACACTCCTTGTTGTTGACGGCAATAACCAGGAAAGTGATGAAGGCCACGACCTCTAACAGAGAGAAAAGAACCGCCATGAAGAAGAAGAACTTGAGGCCCTTCAGCCAGGTCCTCCAGTAGTCCTGCAGGTACATGACGTGAGTGATCAGGACCCAAAGCGCCAGCACGCCTGAGGGACAAACACAACCGACAAGTTAACTTTCAGGAGGCTAAATCACTTTTTAGAAAGAACGATGGTGGTGGATTCACATGTTTATGACCTAATAATTAGTTTTCTTTTTACATCAGGCAGCCATTGTTTCCACTTTGTTTCAATAAGCCGCCGAAAAACTTGTCTTTGTTAGTTGCAATAAGGGCCTGAATGTTCTGAACACTCAAAACACTGCATTCAAAAGATACTCTATTTTTTTATAACAAACCCTCAAGGAAAACAATGCGCAGGCATGGACGTAATGGAAAAGATAATGTGAATGTCAGTTCCTTGGTTTAAAAAGTGCCATTTTCAGCAACTGACTTTCAAACCCCTGATGTCGTCGTTTCCTTGAATGCACCAACAAGGTAATGTTTTCCAAAAAAATGCTCTCTGCGGATTTGAAATCCCTGCAAGTCTCATACATTACTAAAATGAATGGAAACCAGTGGCAGCCTGGAAGTTTAGAATCTAAAATCTGATGGTGTGCTTCTCTAAACCTGAGCATAATGTCAATTATACAATGGGGCTACACACACACACAGGTGATGTTAACTGATCATATGTAACAACTGCGTTGACCTGGGTTTGGATGGTCATGAACTTATGGTGGTGCGAGCGGTGAGTGTGCACACACATCATGACACAGCATTGTGCCAATTAGTTGCTTAGTCAACGAATCACACTTCTGCCCTCGTGTTCCCCTTCTTCTTTTATTTTTCTTACAGCCAAAGTGTTGTGAATCCAACCAGCAACACCTCTGAAACTCTAGCAGAAGGAAGTGAGCTGTGTGTGTTCAGAGGGAACACTTTCCATTGTCATTTTCAGAAGACCAAATGCGATGATGGACACGCTCATGCATCATGCGTAATTTCTGCTGGGGGAGAAAATATGATTTGTTATGTCAGTGTGTCATCTAAGTAGGCAACATGTCAGGGGGATGGGGTTAACTTCATGTCACGTCACTAATCTTAGTGGAGGGAAACAACAAGATCAATGCTACACTTATGATCGTTGGTCTTTCTTTTCATCTTTAATAAAAATCGCAAAAAGAGCCCAGACGAGTCAGTCTGACCTTTGGAAACATGTGTTATCGTTTAACAGCCACTAAAATTGATCAGAGTACATCCTGTGAACAGATTAGTACAGAGGTTATAGATATGGTATGGACTTGCAAACCTGAGCAGTGGCTCAAAGGTCGGATCCATGGAAACACGCAACATAATGCATTGCATAATTGTACTTAAAAGTGAACAAGATCTAAACATTGTCATAAAATCGCAAACCTGTGCCCAAAGCCGTGAGCAAATCCATTTCAACACTGCAAGTGTAAAATCAGAAACACACTTAGAAACGACTCCAAACTCAAAAGGAGTTTTATTACTACTTTTAATTATTTACCGCAGCAACATTTACTCAACATTAATACCATTTGCCTTCAGCTTTATTTGTTTTCGTGCCTTCCAAGCAAACAATGGTTCCTATTCATTTAAGTAAAGTATAAAAATCAATTTGCAGAAACTTGAAATGAATAACAACCAACAGCTGCCTGAAAGATAAAACATATTATAACGTATAGGTGACTTAAATGTGGAATACAACACTGTTGTGGTTCTTTAAATACATTTCTATTATAAGATTCATGGTTCGTACAGTTTTTTAAAAGTAAAATTCAAGCACTTTCGACATACCTAAACCATAAACTTCCAGACACTCAAAGGTTTTATCATCACATCTAAATTGCTGCTGTAAATGCCAGGAGACAACAAACAAACAGGACGACGGGATGGTTTCATTGCAAATGTGAAAAGACTTTAGGTTTACATGGGCGAAAGTGTCGATGATGAAACACCAGATAATGTTGAAAATCAAGCATTTTTCCAAGGAGGATATTTGGATCAAAGCATATTCCTAACCTTGACAATTTAACATTTAAAAGCATACATTTTCCAAATGCTCAAGCCTTTGTACGAACCCAGAACGTTTTAAAACCAAGGAAAAGCTGCCACAATATCCCACTAAATTTGAAATGCGTGGCCCATGTTTGGATATATTCTGACATCAGAATACTAATTAATAGCTAATTCATTTTATGTCCAATTTTATCATTTGCTCCTACAGCAGCTGTGAGTGGCAGTTGGTCATTTTAGGTCAAAAGTGGACCCTTGTGCATAAGAAGCTCTGCTGCAGGACACACTGCCCTGATGTCACATCTAATTTGCCTTGATTGTATGACACCGTTGATCAGCTGACATGTCTGCCCTTCAAAACACAAGCCTGAACTGTGACCTCTGTCTACGCGCATTTAGCAATCAGTGGGTTTAGTGAGGGGGGGGGATATGCTCATGACAGGACAGCTGTGTTTCACTATAACACGCGCTAAAAGGAGACAGACGGCCACGCAGTGTTTACTCCACCTGACAGTCCTCCCATGGCTGCAGTCCACGGCTGTCTGAACGCGATGTTCCACACCAGGAAGGCAGAAAACCCCACGAGCATCCCGCACGAGGCGTAGCCGACGCTAATGTACGTTTTATTGACACCCATCCTCACAAAAACAACGGTGGTGGGATGGAAAGGAAAAAAAGAAGCGGGCAAGCCGAGCGAGGTGCGTGTGTGCGTGTGAGACAGAGAAGTGAACAAAACTGCATCCGGTTAAACTGCAAACTGTCTGGTGAGGACACACGGCGACGGCCCGCGCGCGTCCTGCTGCTGACTAGTGGACGTTGTCACGCACGTGGTGGGCGAGAAACATGACCAAGTGTTTTTTTTTATTTTTCCTGCCCAGCTGCGATAAAAAAAAAAAAAAACAACAACCCAAAAACAGTGCGCCGCTCTACGTCATCTGACGTTAACCAGAGACCCACGCAGCTGTCTGACGTGGTGAGACCCCAGCGCCCCCTACAGGAGCAGAGGGAAAACACATCTCCACATATAATGTCCACGTGAGCCCTTGTGTTTTGTTCACATTGCCTTTAATTCTTCTTCGTTTGGGTGAAGGTGCCAAAAAATCAGGAAAAGGCTATACTATTGCGCCATATAAAAAAAGTGCTCAAAAAAAATTAAAGGAACACATTGAAAACACATCAGATCTCAATGGGGGAAAAATCATGCTGATATCTAGACTGGATGGACTGGGTACTGTGCTTAAAAAGTGTTCCTTTAGTTTTTTTTGAGCAGTGTAGTACAAGGCAAACATCCTTCTTTCTTGAAGGTGGTATATCTGCACAAATGTGCATCTCAAACTCCATCAGACCTCCATGCATCCTCTCTGTCCTGGTCTTGACCACTCCTGGACATGTCCTGGAGGTTTTCCACACCCTTGGATCACCTAGGAAGAGCTGGTGAATGTGGCTGAGAAGGACGTTTGCCTGCTGCCACTATGACATAATCTAGATGTTTCTAGGAAAAGATGTAATGTTATGAGAATAACAAGTGATTTTGATGAAGGTGATACTATGTGTATAACACTGTCCTTTTATTAGGAAAGAAGAAAGTGAAATATATTACGAGGAAAATGTTGGGGGAAGCAATTTTAATATTCCAAGAATCACCGTAACACTATTAGAATTGTGTGAACAGGTGACAGCAGCATGTCAGCTCATGTGTCAAAATGATTGACGTGAAGTCTCTGAAGTTACCAGTGAAAAGTTTCAACAATAAGGAAATATTTATTCATCAGCTCCTCATTATAGAATTCAGGTGACAATTGAACTTGATCAATATTTCTGCCTCCACCACAACAAATTTATTTAATCTATTATAATCAGATGCTGTTGAGTTGTATCGTCATCTTTATGTCCTGTATATTGCACTACATGTTTATACCTTATTTTGTTTGTAGTGTGAATGTTGCTTCACTCCCACTGAATTTTGCATCACATTCTTTTCTTATTGCACCGAGGACCAGGAGAAAAATATTTTGTTGATCAATTTTCTCTGTATTAAGTTGAAACTGACAGTAGTATGTGGTATCCATCATTATTTCACATTGAATATAACAAACTTTGCTTTTGATATACAACGTAATCTATTATTTAAAATAATAAAAGTGAAAAATGGCATGGCCAAACATAACGACACCCGTAATATTTTGTAGCACAGCCTTTGCATGTATTAACTGCAATCAAGTGTTTTCAGTAACTCTGAATAAGGTTTCTACACTCCTCCACTGGTAGTTTGGCCCACTGATGATCTCAGATGATCAATGGGATTCAGAACAGGACACCTTTGGAGAGTAGTAAGATGGATAAACATGGCGAATAAAAATGCAAATTCAATATTGAATTGCACACAAGATCGGGGTGCCTCAACAGTCATTTCACAGTAAAAGAAAATATAAAAATTTTTAAATGTATCCATGGCTAATGAAAAAATATATAAATATTACAGAACACATAACCAAAAAAAACAAACTTCCTCTTGACTAGACTGAACGAAACTAATAAGATATTACACTTTTAAGAATGCCAGTAGAACATTAGTGCAAACCACCTGAGAGGAACAGCATGTAGTGTATGACAGCAGTGGGACAATGTCACAAAAACCCAAGCTGTGACATCACTTTAAAAAAAAGACTTGGTAGGTAGTGGTAGAAAAAGAAATCATCCAACTTCTTCTTCACGACCTTGATGATGACCGTGTCTCGGTAGATGCGTTGAACCAGTATGTCTTCTCTGGAGAACACCAACAGATCACACCATGACATGCCTGCAACCATCATCTCTCCTTGGATGTGCCAATAGCACGAGTGGGTCTTCTTCAGTTGCAAGACTCCGTCCCGGAAGACCAGGAACCCGCAGTCGATGAAGCTCCGAAAGCTGATGCATTTGACATGCACCAGCCCGAAACAGGACATCTCCTTGGGGTCGTACACCAACCCATCAGGCTGCGCCCCCAGCCAGGGAGCATTCGGGTGGACAACCATTCCGCAAGGGAACCAGCTGACACACAGCTGCCGACAGTATTCCCGAAGTGCTTCAGTGTTCAATTCCGCCTCTATCTGCGCCATCTTGCCCCATGGGTAAACTTTTTGTATCTTGAATATCAGGTGCTCCACGTGGCTCCGTCCTGGTTTAAGTTTGCAGATCTCCCTGAAACAGCTGGTCAAGCACAGTTTATGCAGCTCCTTTGTTAACTCCTTGCGTCTACGTGTGGAGTGCTCCAGACCGTGTGCTGCCTCCCAGAGTGATCTGAATGATATTCACATAGTCCTGCTCCTTGGCACTGAGGGTAGGAAGAGCCAACAATGGCTCCAGTGTGTGATCAGACAAGGGAAGCAGCGGTCGAGGGGGAGCATCGTCATGTATCTTGTAATCCTGACTTGATGGCACAGGGCACTGGTAGGACAGAGGGGGACCTTTAGGGACTTTACCAAATGCACAGTCCACTAATTCTACATTCTCTGTGATGCCCACCACTGTGATGGGGGGGGAACACCAATATTACTATACATCTCTTGCTTCACTTTTCATACAACAGAATATAGCCAAAGTGCTGGCCCCTTAAAGCCGTAATCCCTCTTCATTCTCTGTTCACATATTTTACTGCACCGATGCTACAGACTTTGTTATGCTGACGTTTTGTTGGTTTACGCCCCCTGGTCCTGAATAAACAATGCTTCGTTTCAAATGTGTAGTACAAGTACAAAGTAGCATGAAATGGAAACGGCCAAGTGAAGTACAATCACCTCAAAACCGTATCTAAGTAGAGCCCTTAGTTATATTTATACGGTTCACTTACAAACCACAACAAAGAGCATTTACATGTAACGTTGGCATTGTAGTGGACAGACTTACAGCTCGGGCGAAGTCGTTAATAACTAAGGCTACTGGTCCGCTGAGATTGGTAAGTTCAGCAGGAGTCACGCACCTATGCGGGATAACTTTATTTCGGGGTTGAGCACCACGTGCAGCACGTTCCGCAGACGCTTGTTTTCTTCATAATACGCCTCCACAACAGCTTCAACCTGTGCGAATATCTCCACCGCAACGCTGGTAAACCGCTCGGTTAGAAAGCCCCGGAAATGCTGGTGCCTGGCGCTGGACATTTTACACGCTAATGTTTAAAGAACTTCTCCTCGACTACGGTGAACAGCGCGCGCAGAGGAGAAAACAGCCGGAACATGAAACACCGGACTTCCGTTGGGGATATCTTAGATTTTGGCGTTTGGCACTGCTCCTCCTCTTCCTCTTCCTCTTCCTCTTCCTCTTCCTCTTCTTCCTCCTCCTCCTCCTCCTCCTCCTCCTCGTTTCACGGCGCTTGACATCCACCTTATTGGTGCATTACCGCCACCTTCTGCTCCGGAGGGTGGAACATGCAATAGACTTACTATCGACATCCCTTCAACCAAAACAAAAAGCACATTTATACCCACACGTACCCTAATTTACATGTTATCCCTATCCATGCCAGCTACCCTATCACCCTGTCCACGCCTACCCATCACATCCTATAAACAACTGTTTCCCTTAATAAAGCTAACAGTACTCTGACCTGTGCTCTCTCAGCCATGCTCAGTAATCCTGTTAATGGGAATTCCTGCACCCCTAATTATTCTTCATCCTGTCTCTGTGTGTCTCCTACAGCTCAAAACTGCACGATCTATCGACTCCTCTTCCTGACATCCCTCACAGAATTCCGTTTGGCGTTTCCCTGCCATTTTCAGTGTTTTATTTAGCTCACAGTGCTCCAATCTAAATCTCAATACAGTTTCCTCTCTCCCGTGTCCACTACCCACCCTAGCACCTTTGGTACTCTTTTGAATTTGATATTGATTCTGATTCCATTTGCTGGTATTGCCACCCCATACCATACCCTGTGACTCCTGTCTCAGGTGTCTTAGCACCTTATGTTTATATACTCTTTCATTACATGACAATTGAATGCGCTTACCAAGTCACTTTTATCTTTTCCTTTCCTTTTTAACTCTAACAAATATATAAGTCTATATCAGGCCACACAAGGATCCATGGTGCCACTATTGGATAAACTACCATAGGGCTTAGCCTCAGACCAAACACTCCCAATTCTTTTGCAAAATCAAACCTCCCATTCTCACGGCCCTCCTACTTTCGTGGGGTGAGAATCATTGTGTCACTGTAAATTGGCCCAGTAATTTGCCATCAGTTGCTTCCTTCTTAGTTCCAACGGTATTTCTCCCATTTCTACCTGTAGGGCTGGTCCTGGCAATGTTTTAAAGGCCCCACTGCACACTCTCAAAGCCTGAATCACACCCAGTACACTAAACTATATCCAACACTGATCTTATCAAGGCCACATACATTCTTTTCAATGATAAGCAACTTGCTCTCCACAGTCAAACATCTCAATATTTATTACTTTTTTGTATTTTTCTTCTGTTTTACTAATATGGTCTGCCCATGTTAACCATGAATCAAAAAGATACTCCCAAAAATGTAAAAGTTCCAACTCTTTCTAAACATTTCCCATACATCCTTAGGTTCAACCCTTCCTCAATTCTTTTCCTGGTAAAAAAGAGACCATTTGAGTTTTTTTATTTGGAACCTACGCCTCCAATAATAATAATCATAACCTGACTCAGCTACCTCTTCAGTTGCTCCTTGTTGTTTCCTGACATACATGATTACATCTTTTCCATAAGGCCCCATCATCAGCAAATGGTGACCTACCTATAGCTACTGGTACCTTTGAAAACACATAATTTATCATAATCATTAGAGGCCTCGTGGATTTGCACCCAATATGACTGAGCATCAACTAGATATCAATCAATAGGATGCTTTACAACCATTTCCATGACTCCTGGTATCTTCCACAGCATTTAACCATATTAAATATGAATTATATACTTATATACTACAATTATATTACATTATATTACAGTATACAGGCAATATAATAAATAAAATAAATGCATGACTAATAAAATAAATTACAAATCAGTGTGGGGGTTTAAACACAAAAGCAATCATCAAGACATTTTTTAAACTTTATGTTTTCAGAAATAAATAGCTCTCACGTTGGAGGATAAGATAACAGGCCAATGGCGTTCACCTGTTTGGCGTGAAAAAATGAATAAACAAATTTTTTTAGTTATATGCACCATGTAACAATAGATTTGGACACACTGCCACTCAACAAGACAGGGCCTCAAGATCAGGTAATAATTAAGAAAATGGTCATATAATTTCAGTTGATCTTGTAATTTAATGATGCATACTCGCAAATGTTTAATCAACCTGTGCAGGACACTAAAAGTGAACCTGTTGGCGGTGCTTGACAAGCTGCTTTGCCCACTCGAACTGGTGACTAGTTTGGAAGCCAATGGTGGTCCAGAATGCAGCTCTAGTACATATACAGAGAATGGGCTTTTCAGTTTAGGAGAGAGTAGGAGGCATCTTGTCCCGTAGTTATATTCTTCAAAGCAGTATCTCTATTGTATGTCTTGAAACATGTCCTTCAGGAATCTTTAAATATGTAAACCCCCCCGCACACCAAAAGAGGGCGGTAATGCACCATTTCGCTCACTGGCTGCCATTTCTATGAAGAAGAACGAGGGACGGGCAGCTGGTGACAGCCAAAGTGAACCGCTCCCCCAGCAGCCAGTAAACTGGATCAAACGGAGACGTTACCGGACAGCGCAGTGCGAATACAGTAGTAACATTTACTGTTCACGGGAGGCACGTTTTGCGAGTTTGAGACCACTCGTTCGCACTGGTCAGAGTAACTCTGCGGTTGGTGCTGGTGGCAAACTGAGTGAACACTGTTGCTTCGAGTTTTAAGTAACGTTGACGTTAGCTATAACGTTAGGCGTCTAGCAAGCAGGAGCTAGGTAACGTCGGTGTTTAGGGTCGTGTCGAGTAGCCCTTTTGCTCTAGTCTGTCACGCTATCGAGAAAACGCCAGGTGGTCGGGTTATTAGTAAAGATGGGTGACATAAACCCATCGACATCCCATGCATTTCAGTCGGAGGTAAGTGTTTTGTGCAACTGTTTCGCAGTGAGTAGTTTGCAGCCATGGCTAACGACGTTAGCAAACGTCAACTTGTTCGAGGTTGTCATCACGCGATGTAGTAGCTGCGGATTAGCATTAGCCCATTGAGCTAATGTTGATATGCTGTTAGCTACTGATGCAGAAATTAAATAAATTAAACACGCTAAGAGCTCAGGCAAGCTTAGTTCAAACTGTCAACTTTTACTACTCGGTTAAAAACTTGCCATTGTGGGTAAGAAATGACAATTAACGTTACACCAGACGGTGATTTGTAAGAGTGATGTCGTTAAAGCTAGCTTAACGTTTCAGCGAAAAGAAAACATTCCATCATCATTGCGGAGCATGCTAACATTAATGTGGGCTAACTAAGCATCATATTTAAGCCATCTGCTTTCATCGTCAGATAACTGTTGGATAACGTTGATGCTTTACTGGCTCTCTGTGACTCTTTGATAGTCCCAAATTTAATCTTAGTAGTTTTCTTGGCTAGTTAAACTCCACATACACTAGCCAGCAGCTAGCTTCTTAGCATTAGTTACTTATTTGCTGTCTATTGCTAGCTGACATAGCTAACACTAGCTGTCGTTTGTAGTTGAGTTAATCGGCGGGGGAGAAATGCAATGTGTCCATGCGACAAATCAAACTTTAGCCTATGCTTGTCAACCTATATTTTTATTTGTTTTTTTTGCTTAATTTAATGTCGTTACGTCGCGTCGAGCCAACGCTGAGTGGCAGATTGCAGAGTAGCGTTACTGTTGTGTGCCGATCAGCTCTCGTCAACGCCATGTCGGGATGTGTAGGTTGCGTTCGGCTAATGATTCAATGACTGTGTTTCAGGGTTTCAGTCCGCCACACAGGAGGAGGAGGACAGTAGAGGATTTTAACAAGTTTTGCACTTTCGTCTTGGCCTATGCCGGTTACATCCCATACCCCCAAGAGGTGAGCACCTGAGGCGGCCAGTGCCTGGCGTTAGGCTCCACTACCGCGTTCTGTAATGTTGATGCAGGCGTTTTAATCAGCTACACAGTGTTGTACAGAGTTACAGTGGGTTTCCACACGTAAACAAACTTAAGTGAAATATAACCGGCTCAGAAAATGTCCTGGTAAATTTTAAAGAAATAAAAAAACAAAACCACCAATCCAATGAAAATGCACATACAATGGATACCAGTATTCTAAAATCCAACAACATAAAGACCCCACAATGTGTTGAATGAAATCAAAATGTTTGTGGTGAATTAATGAATACAATCTGAATGGATGTCATCCGTTAAGGAATGTCCAGCCTATGGGTTGTGATTGACATTGAGGGGTCTCGACTTTGTGTTGGTGGAAGTCATTGTCTGGAAAGGTGGAGTGAAACTGTTAACTTACTGTCTAACAAGTAAGTCGCATATCTTTCTTTATATAAATCTTTCAATTGTGTCGACTGAGCAAATTGCATATGAGAAGTTGAGTTCTCTTTTGCTCATTGAATTGCATCTTCTGTTTGGGGACAGGGAGGGAGATAGCCAGACAATGAGATTATCTTAAACAGATTATTTTGTCTCTGTGGTTTCTCTGGATCTAAGTGTTTACTTTAGTTTCAGCACGCCCGCTGCTAAGAACTAACCTGAGCTTTTTGTTGCTTGATAATGACTAGCTTTTTACTGTCATGTTCTTTGAAACCAAAAACTGTCTTAAAAGTGTGACACCCTTTTTTTTTTTTTTTGTTCTTCAGCCTGAGCACAATTTCTTTTGTCACTCTTCCTCCCCATCAGTGGCAGATATTTCTAGATTCTGATTTTTTTTTTTCAGGTTGTGGTTTTTCCTTTGAAGGCTTTTCTTTCATTGTGTTGCTCACCTTTTTTTTCTCTAACATGTGCTAGATTTGATTTAATTTCCACTCCTGCCTGTGCACATTGCATTGCATGTTGCAAGGCTGTCTTGTCATTTGTTGCCACTCAGTTATGGGTTTTATGTGCCAGATCTCCTTGCTAATGCAACTACAGCAAAACTGTTGTCACTTAAGAATGAGAGCTCATAGAGGTCTGAATTGAAATATGATAAATGGTGCAGCCCAACATGCAAGCTGTCATCAACGTACTTTGGCGTTGTCACACACATTTAGAATCTGTTAATCAGCAGCTTTATCTCCCGATGTGAGTTTGCACTCACTGATTTCTGCTTCTCCATGTATTGCTACAGGACTCTCCACTGCGCAGTAGTTCCAGCCCCCCCAACAGTACAGGCAGCACAGCTGACAGTGATGGCTGGACCCCGGGACCCCCAAACTCCTGCCCCCAGCGGCCTCCCAAGGCCCCACAGGACAGGAGCAGGAAACGTCCACAGCCAGGAGCCACACTGTCCAGTCACACCAAGAAAGATGTTAGTTGAATTTATGAAATATCATTAGTTTTATACTGTATATTCACCTTCATCCCTTTTTTGACACATGAGCCCTTATTTCTCTTCTGCAGCACACAATCACCACCCTGCATCCAGATGACCGCAGGAAAGCTGACAAGCTGAAGAAGAAGAAAAGGAGAAAGGAGAGGGAGCATTCTTCTGGGGAGGAATGCGGGGTTCAGCAGGTCCACTCAACAGTTCCAGTGCTGCAGTACCCCGTCTCCTTTGGTGGCCGACCGATCAAAGAAGAGCCTGAAGACGACATTAGCATTCCCCTCCACCCCCAGCATCTGCCTTGCCCAGCCCCCTGCAAGGAGGAGCCCAAAGAGGAGCCCAAGGAGGAGCGTCAAGACATTGAAGAAGGGGTGGTAAAGGTACAGAAAGTTGAAGGCTTTTCAGGAAACCGAACAGTGTTCCGCCAGGGGAAACAGGTGGTGTTCAGAGATGAAGATGGATCAGGAGAGGATGAGGACATCATGGTTGATTCAGGTAAGGTTTCCTATTGGTGCATATATTACATTGTTACAAGTCTGACAAAGTGACCAAGCTTAACTCTGTGTATGCGGTCTCCTGTTCTCTCAGATGACGACTCGTGGGACCTGGTGACGTGTTTCTGCATGAAGCCTTTTGCCGGCCGGGCCATGATCGAGTGTAACCAATGTCACACCTGGATCCACCTGTCGTGCGCCAAGATTCGCAAGAGCCACGTGCCAGAGACATATGTGTGCCAAAGCTGCCGAGAGACACATGGAACTCCAGACACCCGCCGGTCCCACCGCTCACGCGTAGGCCCACGCAAGCATCTGCTAGACTGACCCCAGGCCAAACCCTGAACTCTTGGCCCCTTCCATTCCTGCTTCCCCTCCAACTGCTGGACTGACCCTTCCTCAAATTCAGGTCTTGAACCCTTCAGTCTCTGTCCTTCATGGTCAGCCAAGAACCGACATTTTCTATGAACACTGGTGGACCTATCCCATGCCCTTAACCCATTTGAAACCAGTTTGAGTGCTATTTTGGATTTACTAAGGTTTGTTTCTGCTTCCCTGCAGACTCTGCGTAAGGCAATCACTGAATGGATGTCTGTCTGTAGATGACATTAGCATAGCAGCAAACCGCTACTGATTATAGACTTGGTGTCTCGTGAACACTGGAAACATTTGAACTGCCATATGGAGAGAATAGCCTCACAACTGCCACCCACTATGGTGCATGCTGGGATATGTGGGATAGACAGTTTGCACTTTTCTCACTTTTTTACGTCTTTCTGATTCAACTGGATTTGATTTCTCTTAGATGCCTCTATTAATGTTACACAATTAAGCGTTTCAAATGAGAAAAGAAGTCAAGCCTTGTGTTACTTGCTTCACATGGTGCTATAGTATTAAGATGTGTAATCCAATAGAACAAAAATGTAGGATAAGAGCATAGAGTCTGCTTCATCTGTTTTGTTGTTCTGGGTTGTTATTTAAAACTGGAGTGCAGATCTTTTGTTTGCCCCTTCCTTCTGCAGCATCAGAAACCTTTCTTGGATGCCTCTCAGATTTTTGGTTCCAGTCTTCTAGCTGCTGTATCCTACTCTGTTGCTACGGTTGCTCCATTCACCTGTGGAAAAGCAGAGCCATGTAGAAAGAACTATCTGAAGTCTACGTGAATCACGTGATGATCATGCAACTCTATCTACATGGCTCTGATTTTATTACCGGTGCGGCAGTGAGTGAATGTCGCCTCACACCCCATATTTTAAAACTCTGGTATACTGCAAAATGCAGAGATTTACCTGGCGGTGATGTGCTTAATCAGCATTGTATGAACTTATCTGGCGATGTAAAGGACTTTCATTTATATGTAAAAGTCCCGCATTCTAGTTTTAAGCCATTGTGAAAGCGCTTGTTCCTCTTCCTTCTACTTCACAAACTGTCTTCCAGCCTCAGCTACTCCATCTGAATCAACATGTTATTTGGCCACATGTGGAGCTTCCACACACTTTGCCATTTAAAAATGTTTTATCACTCCTTATTTCACTAGAATTCTTTCTCTGAGGCGTTTATTCATGATAAATAACTTGTTTCACAGATTCGAAAAGCCAGATACCTTCACGATTCAGATAACATGAGTTTCCAGTAAAGGTGTTTTCTGTTGCCTCTGGTCGGTGTTCTTGCTGCATTTCATGATGTGCTTGGCAGTGGAATTGTTCATAAGTACTTTTATTTTCCAAACCCTGTTATTTAAATGTACCTTTTGTTTTTCCAACTGTTTCACGCCCATGACAGTTTTCAGAGGCAAGTTTATTTGTAGAAGGGAACTCCCAATGGCCGTCCTGTTGAGTATCATGAGAGGATCAAAAGCTGTCTTAACTGGAATAGTGTTAAAAAGGTTCACTTGAGTCCAGTTGAAATGATGCATGTGAGTGTGGCTGTGTTTGAATGGTTAGCACTGTGTACGGGTGTTGGCAATGCATGTGCTGCTATGAGTTGTCTCAACGAAGCTCCGTGGTTTTTGGGATTTTGTAAGTTGGAGAAATGGATATCTGCAAAGTACTATGGGGAGGGTTGTTTTTTTTGTTTGTTTCTCCCAGATCCAGGGTGAGAAATTGTCAACGGCCACAAGCCAAGTGGCTGGTAGATATCGGAAGCAAAATAATGATCTACCATTGAGTGAATTTGAACACTTATCTGCCAGTGGCTGGTAGATGTTCACATTTGCAGATGTTAATTTCCCACCCTGGTCAGATCAGAAGAACAGATCTGTCTCTTCTCACTAATGTTTTCACAGCAGTATTCAGTGACTTCCATATGCAGTGGGTTTAATGAAGAATTATTCTTTTTCCTAAAACCTATTGAAATTTGGATGAAAGAGTTTAAGCATTGTTATTCATGTGCCATCGGCTGTTGTGTGATTATATAAAAGCCATATTGTAGAGTGACAGATTTTAGACTCAGAACCTTGGATATTAGTCTAGGACGGGGGTTTTATAATGCAGAATCAATGACTTGACCAGGGAACAACAAACACACAGGCGCAATGAATGTTTGGTTTGTAAAAAATTAAAACATAAGACTTTCCCAGCATTTTAAGTGGTTAAGCTCACCTCTGTACTCCTGTCTTCTGGTATTTACAAATGTTGATTAACTGGTTTGTACCCAGCAATCACCCAGGTTGTGATGTTTTTAAGATGTTTCAAGACCTAAAGTCATTTGCTGTTTCTCAGGACGTTCACGTCTCAGAAGAGAACCTGAAGGCACACCCTTCCAATTTTTGTCTGCGTCTTTAAGGCATCAGTGTAGTTAGTGTTAACAATGCTCATTGTGATACAGCTCGTTTATTCTGATCCTGGGTTGTCCTATCCTTATTGAGAAAGCGTTGTCCGTACTGTGGTGCAAACTGTTTCTGTGAAACTATTGTAAACTATTGTAAATAAAGAGTTAGCATTTTAATTTGGTGCTTTTTGTCTTTTACATTACCGCAGTGAATTGTTTTAAGAAACGTGTTGGTTACTCTTGAAATCAAACAAACTGGTTCATATTTATTGCAGTCTGTTTATTGTAGAGAGCACAGGCTCCTTGACCATACAGTACATTTACATACTAACGTGTGGGTCCGTTTTTGATGGGATGAGCAGTCTTTCTGCTGGCCTCATGGTGGCATTAGAGCAGAGGTGATCAGCTGACCTGTCCAAATACTTTCACAGAACAAAAGAGACAAATACTACAAACATGATCAGTGCAAAATGGCTGCTGTAATGGTGACCCCCCCGTAGAGACGGGCAGAGACAGACATCCCTCCAACTAAATACCAAAACGTATCCATCTCAATGCTTACCGTTTTTATTTTTGAGCCTACCCACACCTCCTGGTCTTGCAGGTCAGTCATAGAAATGGCAAAACCAAATGAATCAAAGGAGGGCACCATATGTCAAGTCTTTTTAGATGCAAATTCTGGAGTGAAAGTATACAGCTTCAATTAGAGGCCTTAGCACCCTTTGATGACCGCAAGCCTCTAATCTTTGTCAAATACTGTACATTTTGTGCAAAATATCACCCTTTGTATTCAATAAAATACCATTTGTATGCTACAGTAGTAGTTTGATAGTGTTTTCAGGGATTCTCTGTATCCCACGACAGGATCCCCCAACAAAATGAGGAATTAATTTATTATTAACTCACTTTTTCACATTTCCCTTTGTAGTTAGTGTTAATCCAACTTCACAGCTACTGACACGAACACGTTGGGATGAGGATTAAAACAGGGTTCATAGTTATAATGTGCATTTAATGTAATGTGCATTTGATATTAAAAACGTTGGGGCTTCTGTGCAACAACATCTAACTATATCTGAACAGAATGTGCAACATAGGATATTACATTTCCCCATGTCAACCTCACCACTCTGAACCGTAATGAGGGAACATGTCGACCTTACGCCCTCTACTGGTCGCTCCACAGCCATAAAATATGGCTTAGTGCTGGATGTACACCAGTGAAATACAAACTAACCTTCACTGTGTTAAAAATCATTGTAAGAAATTCTGTTTTGGCTGCAACTGCGCAGACATAATCAAATACTGATGCAAATCAAAGTGGAATTTCTGCCTTCAACTTGCAGCCTTAACCTGAGATCTGGCTGAAGGATTCATACAGGTCAGCTCCTTGGTTAGATCGCTACCATCAAAGGGCATCTCTATCACTTTCCTTCCCCTTCACATCCCCAGCTGTCACAGATATAAGTTTTGAGCACCAGTTTACACCTGCTGACTGGCACCTCCATGAGCAGCAGACATGTCACTAAAAGGCATAATAAATTAGGAGACATTTCAACAAGTAAACAAAAACACGAGTTACACAATCAGTACTCAGGCCTGGCCAGCCTCAGGGTCACTGAAACACTGTCCTGCATAGTGTCTTTCTAAACATTTGCACGAGTTAGTAGTGAAATGACTGCTATGTTATATAACATTATTAGATTCAAACCTACCAGGGTGATACACATACAGGACAAACACTACAATGATATGGGGTAAACCTACAGCTCATTTGTATAATATCTGACATAACAAATGCCAAGAAACATCTTTATTTATCTGTGTACCTTTTTAGCTCTTCATTGATGGGAATGGTCACCACGTCCGCAGTGACCATCAGTCCCTCTGTGCAGTGTATATATAAAACTATGTTCAGGGCCAATGTCTGATCTCCTGCAGCAGGCAGATACGTGAGCGGCCCTCTCAGGTGTAGCAAGACTAGCGACACAAAGGGTAACGGCCTTGTAGAAACTCCTAGCTGACTCCTGTATTCTGCTGAACCTCGGAGACTGCCCCACGGGGGAGGGAGGAGCGGAGGAACTCGATAAACAACAGACTCACTAACACCATGACAGAAGAGGACCAGAGGGAGAGAAACAGACTTATTGTTGATGCGTCCCCTCCATTCTTGTGTTCTCCTGTTCACACAAAGTCTGTTTTTATCTGCGTTTGCCCTCTGGCGCTCCAGCATTGGTGGGCTCCTAGGACTCAGACTCAATTCTGTGTGCTGAAAAGACAATAAATAAATAAATAAATATATGTATTTTAACAGATTCATGCACATACTTTATGCGTTAGTCATGTCGCAATTAGCGTGCAGCTACATTATAATAATACTGGGTCTTAGGTAAAGTGGCTGCATACTAACATTGCTTGGGTATCCGTAGCGACTCGGTGTCTGCAGAGATCACTTGGTGCATAACGCCTCTGAACTGGTACAGTAATTTGAGACTCTTCTCCTCTCCTACACAGGGGTCGTAGAAGCCTGGCAACCCAGCCTGGACACAGAGAAACAACTCATACATGTGCATACAGATTTGCATATGACCAAATAGACACGGTAAGACATGGGAATGCACCCACCTTGGAGGACTCGGTGAGGATGAGTTTGGAGTCCTTGACAAGACACTGCAGAGGCACAGTGACGTCGATGACCTTTGCTTTCTCCTGTTTCTGGCTGGTGTCGAACACAAACTTTCCATACCAGGCGTTCAGGATGATCAGACCTAGACATTAATAAACAGTGTAAGTGTGAAGTGCTTTCATGTAACTTTGGGTGTGTGTAGATATATGTATGATTGAGAACCCATCCCAAAGAGTGACTCACATGCACCCTCTACACAAATACAACAGGAAACCCATTAGCATGCTGAAACTGTAGTTTGCATTTACACCGATCAGCCATAAATTTATTAGCACTGACAGGTGAAGTGAAGAACATTGATTACCTCATTACAATGGCACCTGTCAGTGGGGGGGATATATTAGACAGCGAGGGAACATTTTGTCCTCCAAGTTGATGTGTTGAAGCAGGAAAAATGGGCAAGCAGAAGGATGTGAGCAACTTTGACAAGGACCAAACTGTGCTGGCTAGACGACTGGGTCAGAGCATCTCTAAAACTGCAACTCTTGTGGGGTGTTCCCAGTCTGCAGTGGTCAGTACCGACCAAAAGTGGTCCAAGGAAGGAAAACCACTGAACCAGCGACAGGGTCATGGACGACCAAGGCTCGTTGATGAGCGTGGGTAGCGAAGGCTGGCCCGTGTTGTCCGATCCAACAGAAGAGCTACTGCAGCTCAAACTGCTGAAAACGTTAATGCTGGTTCTGATAGAAAGGTGTCAGAACACACAGAGCATTTCATTGTTGCATATGGGGACGCTTAGCTGCAGACCGGTCAGAGTGTCCATGCTGTCATAGTGTTGGCTGATCGGTGTATGCCGGTGTACTCTGGTGTTCTGTGCACAGACTTACTGTACAAGCTTATTGTATGTAATCACTGCAGTATGGAGATGCACTCCACCATCATCACTTGCTTCACAGCAGTAGATGACGAAAGTCAGACTTAAAAAAAACAGAATCCTTGAGCTACAGTCTGCTACGCAGTTAACAGCAACCATGAGACATGTGTTTGAATTACACACTTGGATTTTCCCCCCAAGTTTTGACGGGCTGCAAACTTCAGAAGGTTCTCAGTTCCTCACCCTGGTGTAGCGTCTGTCTGCGTGTGTGTGCATGTGTGTTCCCCTCACCCATCTTGGATTCTTCTGCTTCTACGATTCTCCTCACAGACTCCTGCATCAGCAGAACCTGCAGAGGAGCCAAGGGGGAAATAGGAGGAGGAGGAGGATGAGGGGTGGAGGAGAGAACAAAATACAATAGGATAGGAGAGAGGTTTTCAGATGGGATGAGAAAAGCTGAAGCTAGAAACAATGATCAATGATCCTCACACACAACGAATAACTGCGCGTTGGCATGCGAGTACTCACAGCCGACTCTGCCTCCTGCTTCTTCTTGGCGATGTCTGTGGCTGAGCTCTTCCTCTGCAGCTCCAGCTCTCTGAGAAGCACACAAAGCAGACATCAACAATCACCCACTGGGATTCACTGTGGAGGCTCTCTGTGATGACAGTGCGAGTGTGAAAGAAACCCCAGATAGTATCAACGACACCCACAGCCAAAATGTTGCATTTCTGCCCAGCTCAGGGCTGCGGAGTTGCCTTCAGCTGGAGGACATGAACTTTCACAAACAAAATATTCCTCACACATACAAAACATTATGTCAAAATGTAAATGTTCTACTTCTGTGGCAAAGGGAGATGCTGACTGAGTGTCAGATTAAAATGGGACGTTACAAGGACAGGAGATGTACTGACTGCTCTTTCTGTGCTTGTGTATACGGGATGATGATCAGTCTGTGGACGACCATGTAGGCCAGCAGGGGTCCCGCCGTGGCGTAGAAGATAGCACTGGGCAGCAGCTGATCCGTTAGGTGGACAGGAAACAGGTACGTTTGACTGGCACGCGCCAACCTGCGTGGAAACACCAGCACAAACACACAATGTGGGTTACATAATTATGCCGTGAGATAAGGACCCACAGAAGAGCGAGATCATATTTTGGGGTCGGCCAATACTTGATCTTGAGCGTGACTCCCTGAGGGACCCCGACACTGACAGTGGCAGACAGGACGCTGTGTCGGCTGATCTTCCTCTCTGCTCCATATTCCACCACGGTACCAAACCAGCCTGTCCTGAAAAGGGAGGGAGATAAAATTAAGACCATTAGAGTTAGGCAGCTACTCAAGACAACAACACGGGCAGAGTGGGACAGCAAATTATGCAGCCAGTACAACCGGAGATGGAAATGTTTGGGATCGAAAATGTGTGGCTAATGGCTTTGTTTTTAGAACTTATGTTTTATTGAATTACCTTTTACATTTTGCTTATTTTATTTTCCTTCTTTGCATGCTGCTTTTGACCTCTTGCAACTATTTGAATGTCCTGTCATTGTCTTTTATGTTCCCAACACAGGAAAGCACTTTGTGTTTCTTTCTTGGACATGTGCTCTATAAATAAACTATTATGACTATTATTATTAGAAATAAAAGGTATGTATATCTTTATGAAGTATATGAAAAGTGCAGCCCCATGTTAATGACATTTGTATTAAAGGGATTATATAGGATGATTGATAAGCCATGGAGCCTAATTTCTCATGCTTTATTAACTAATGATCACAATTTTCTTTTATCTCGACATAACTAGGATTTGAAAAGACAAACTGCTTCCTTGTAAATATGAAAACTATTTTCCCGATTGTCAAGAAAAAAAAGCTTATGTCACAATCGTTTTCGCAAATAACAAGGAAAATACATTAATATACACTTTAAATCCTTCTAGTCACAGGCAGAAAAGCTGTGTTTTCAGCTGGTGTTAAGTTGCTCTTTAAAGTACTTTGACTTGGAAATCCCATCAGGTAATCAACAGAATATTCTTATTGCATTGCAGTATTTTTACATAGTTCCTGCCTGGTAAACCACTTCATATACAGAGAATATCTCCTCCAGACAGACGTACTTCACAGAGCCTTTAACTTTGGTCTGGTCTTCATCCTGGAACTTGTACTGGTAGCTCATCATCAGGTAGGAGTGAGGCACACCCAGCTGGAAGGGGTGGGGTTGGGAGAGAAGTAGCACAAGTCAAACTTCAGTTGCAATGCAAACCATATTAACATGTCGACAGCAGGTAGCTGTGCACGGTATTTCTTCCTCCCTACAGTGTATATGCATTTGTGCTTGCACTTGTGTGTGTGTGTACCTGCAGAGCTAGAGTAAAGTGGCTGCTCTTTGTGTCTCGGACCAGGCTGGTGGTCATGGCGCTGTTGGGCCCCCAGCGCCACTGCAGATAACCCATGGTGTTCTGGTCCAGGTGGCGCGCCGTCATCAGAGAATAGCTCGGCCTCAAACCTCGAGGAGAGAACTGCAAGCCACACTGGGCTGTCAAGAAGCTGGACGGAGAAGTGACAGAGAGGAGATAAACAGAGAGAGCTTTAAAGAGACGGACTATGTATGTAATGTGGTCCCCTGTATGAAACCGTCTGGCCTTACCACCGTGGAGTGATGTTGCGAAACACCTTTAACCCAACGAGAGGTCCAAGTGTGTCTCCTGCACCAAACTCCACCTGCAGAGACGAATGCACGGAAAACAAGTGACTGCAGACGGACAAGTCTATGCCAAAAAGAAAATCTGTATTATCCCATTGTGACATTTAACACAAAGCATTCCCAAAATGCTTATTCAATAAAATACCTCTATAGGTCGCAGTTTATATTTATGCTTTATATATTGCATGTACGTTGTAGTTTGTGTGCATACCTCTCCCCAGCCCTTGGCTGACGTAACCCTGCGTACAGTCATGTTAATGTTGCCCCCTCCGTTCCCATTGTGTGTAGAGAGTGAACCAGACAGCACCGCTGTGTCAGAGTTCGTCAAAGGAGCCTGAAGAAAGACAGGGAAGTTGCGCCTGATGAAACAGAGAATACTACAGTGACCATGACCCAGGTGAGCAGCAGTGTGGAAGGTAAATCCTAAGCAAATGTGTGCTCTGTTGTACCTCTATAGACTGGGAAATGTGCATCTTGTTGATTTCAATGTGAGGAAAACCTCCTCCTGGCATCTCTTCAAAGTCCTCATCGTAGCGGTCAAACAGGTCTGTTGCATCCACACCCACACTGATGGTGCCCTGAATAATGACGGGGTGAAGGGGAGAGATTGACGGAATGAACAAAGAAAGGGATAAAAGGGTCAAATGAACGTGGAAACAGTTATTTAGCAAGATCTGCATAAACGTGGAAACGCCGTGAAAGTAGTGAAGTTGACAAAGGAACGTGGTGTAGCCGTGACTCATGAAACCTTGGGGTTAGTTCTTTGCTGCAGTCTCCTCTCTTCTCTTTCTCTCTGCAGCCTTTCGTACTCCTCTCGAATCTCTGCTGGAGTTCTCTTCCTCTCCACCACCTACACACCATCATCCCCATAAGATATTGGCAGTGGAGATATGTAAATACCGTATGTGTAATGTAGCAGCAAAACCACTCAACTTCAAGACAAAAAGGTTGTGTTAGAATGGATACATACCTCCCAGCCTTCCACCTCCAGCCCTTTCTTCCCAAAGATGTCATAGATGGCTCTGGAGTGAGCATCACTCAGCACTGAGGGGAAAATAGGGAAAGAACAGGTCAATTTATGTAGATGTTGTTGTCTTGATGCTGTAGTGTTTTGCATGGCGTTGTGTCTGTATTCATGCGCCAGCCCTGACGAAACAGTTTAATTTAATCCTCAGTTTTTTCAACTTGCTTTGTAATACAAATGTTGGAATAAATGGTTTTAATAGCAATTTCGTGTGCACCTTGCAAGCGTCCTTACCTTCATACGCCTGGTGCACCTGGTTGAAAAGCTGTTCAGCCTGGCTTTTCAGCTCTGGGTCTCGATGTTTGTCAGGGTGGTAGAGCATACACAGTCTCCGATACGACGCCTTTAGCTCCTCCAGTGTAGCCTGTGGCAAGAGAGAGGACAGGTCTCGCTCCTGAGTGGGGCTCAGACTAACAGTTGTATTTATTATTATTGATTAATCTGACAAATACTTTGCTGAGTCTGTAAAATGCCACAAAAGGTGAGGTCTTCAAGTTGCTAGTTTTTGTCTAAACAGTTCAATTAAATTGACTATCACATAAGACCAATTACAAGTCCAAAAATGGCTGCAGATTCATTTCCACTTGAATAATAACTGAATAATGGTTTAATCGACTTATGCTGACACAACACTGCTGCATTGAAGCATCCTAGTTTGTGTCCACGACCATAAAACACGGAATTAAACGTGTGATTATGGACTACTTCCTGTCTGGACATGGTGGCGTCTGCCTCGGTAACCTGCCCGGTGCTGCTTCACGGTGACCGTCAAGTCAAGTCAGGCCTCTCAGGCTCACTAGTTCCATGAACACCGAGATCTGAGAAGGCGCCCATCGATGCAGCCGTAACATCGTCGCAAACACTGCCTGCATTCAAGTAAGTTGATGCCGAGACATGTTGCTTATTCATTCATGCCTCTGCAGCAAGAACCGGTCTCCGCCTCCTCGGATGATGAAGACCGATATTTAACTGAAGCGACGATGCACCGACTGCAGACGGCCTTCTCGATAGACATGTACCCGACGGTCACCGCGAAAGGTCCGTCACCATTCGGCGTCGCCGTAAAACTGAACAAAGCGTACCTCTTTCCTGACGTTGAGTAGAGAGTAATAGTCCTGGTTATTAAACTCAAAATCATCATCTAAGGACGCCGCCATGTTTGCGTTTGGTATGGTCCCGCCCACTCCGCCGGTACTCTGGAAGCTCATTGGTCAGCCATACGAGGGGCGGAAGTTGATCTGTCGCCCTCTTTCGGTTGTTTTGAGCTCAGCGCTAAAGAGATTTGACACCTCAAGAAGACAGACGATTGTGAGGAGTGTTTTTAAAAAAATTTTTGGGAATATATTGTATTTGTCAGTCTGTTAAAAAAAAAAAAATAAGAAAAACAACCCAAAAACCTAACAACATCTGGCATTGTCTTTTAACTTTCCTTTCTTTCTCACTAATAACAGTCGGTGGGCTGTCATCTCGGCTAACAGCCATTCTCAATACTGATTGGCTGAACTACCGTCCATTAACGCGACAGTTTAATTAGATTTATAAATTACTTAACTACCTCACCTGGTGTGTTTAAAGCAACTTATAAGCTATTCACGGAATTACACTGTTACAACAGCTCAACACCAGCTATTCAGGACCTGTTTAATCTGTTTGAGAGTCCTGGGGCAATAATGATCTGCTGGGCCCCCATTAAGGCTTTGTTTCTGTCCATCTCTCTGCATTTAGTGCCTTACTCCTGGAATACTACCTGGCCCCAGGTTTGCTGTGTGGTAATTTGATTAAATATACAATAACTTAGGAAAATGGAACATGTAAACCATAGCCGATTAAATAATGAAGGTGTCAAAACTAGATATTGACACTGGGTCCTCAAGATCAGGTAATAAAGCAAACCAGGTCAGACAGCCATCTACTTGTCATGTTCTGCATTTGGGCAGCGTTTCATTCTGCTGTTATTTCACACTACACTGACCACCCAGTAATTATTCTTACTTGTGCATATATAGTGGATATTAACAAACAACGTTATATAATAGTTAAATTACTACAAATGAATTGCCACAATTTGAGCCTGGGGCCTTTGGGGGCTGTTGGAGGTCTGGGCCTTGGGGCAGTTGCCCAGTTGGTAATCCAGCCTTATTTCCTGTCTTCATTTAGTGTTGCTCTACATTTTCCCTCACTTTTCTTAATTGTTGCAGTGATGGATTCAGTATTCAGATCCGGTGCGTACGTAAAAATACCATAATGTACTCCATAAGCCTACAAGTAAAAGCATTATCAGCAAAATGTAGTCAGCAAAAATAAAAGTAATCATTATGCAGAATGCCAACCTTCGCATGTAAGTGGTGTAATGTAACTAAGTACTTTACTTAAGCACTGTACTCAAATCAGATTTTAAGGTACTTGAACTTTACTGAAGTATTTGCATTTCATGCCATTATATATTCTACTCCACCTAATTTAGGAGTTATTGTACTGTTTACTCCACTGGGCTACCAGTTATTTTGCATATTAGGATTTAGGAAACAAAACATATCAGCTTATAGAATAGTATGCATTATTCGCTATTGTTTGAACTATAGGCCTAAACTAAATTAGCTTCCTTGGGACCAGCAACAACATTAAAATGCTGCATGCATGTTAATGCATCAGTAGGCCTAATAATAATTTGGAAACATAATAAATGATAATACAGCACTGACAGGAGCAATACAGCAGATGTTTACTTTTGATGCTGTAAGTACATTTAGCTGATAATACTCATGTAGGCTGCTCCTCATCAACTTCAGAGCAAAAATTACCTGCAGCACTGAACATTTGTTGTAGCCATCAGTTTGACCTTTAGACCATTCCTAATTAATTACTTGTCATACATTGGAAATACTTGAGTAAAGTACAGTTACCTCAAAATTATACTTAAGTGCAGTACTTGAGTAAATGTCCACCAGACACTACTAAGAATACGAGTTTTGTTCCATATTTTGTTTCCATTAATGCGGTGCATTAATTGTAGGTGACAGCTTTGTTGTTAGTATGAAATGACAATTGTCTTGCTGTTGCACGTTTCTGCGTACAGCACCATTCCCTCCGCCGGACAACGGCACACTGTTTAAATTCAATCTAATCTATTTTTTTTTTTTTTTTGGCCACATATGCGCCTCATTGTCATTCATCCTGCTCGAACTCCGTCGAGAACCTTGTGTGCCTCGTGCACCTAGAGGCTACGCAAAGCATACGGAGCTGAAGACGAACCATCCAAAACCTCAGTTTTCCGTGAAGCGTGTCTGCGGAGAAGATTGTCTCTGTCGAACACAAGGCTTTTGGTGCAAAGGCGACAGTCTGCCCCGAGGCGCCGAGTGGCAGTGTGGGTTTGAAACAAGAACATAATGATCCCGGTTAAGCCGCACTATGTAGAGGGGACAGCCTATAACACGTTAGTATCGGCGAGAGCGCTGTGATTGGCTCGTTATAAACTTAACTTCCCGTAGGGATATTTCAGCAACGATGTCCCAAAACAGGCGGTAACAAGGGGACACGGGGGGGGGGGGGGGGCATGTTTTTCACTCCACCCTGTAAGTTTTCACCGGACCCATCGCCACTTCAGCTCCATAACGCGGCTCGAAAGAAAGCAGATGGTGAGCGCGCGCGTAGCCTGTGTAGGCGCGCGTGGCGCTGTCCTTTCAGCACCACAGCGCGTGGCAGCAGCCGCCAGCGGCCCGCCCACAAATCCGAAAAGTCTCTTTCAGCCACTTGTTTTCATTTAGATTCAAGACGGGCTCATGGTTTATGGTTGGGACGCGACCTTACATCGCATTTTCTCAACAGTCCACTGGGTTTGCGTGCGTGTGAAGAGATGAGCGCGCGCGTTTGCGAGTGTGTGTGTGTTGGAGAGAGAGAGAGAGAGAGAGAGAGAGAGAGAGAGAGAGAGAGAGAAGACGATGATGAGCATGATGATGATGCTGTGGGAGGCTGTCAAGGTGTCCTCGAATACAGACGTCGTTCAGTGACGTGAGAGGGGAGAGAGAGAGAGAGAGGAAGAGTGCGCGTGTACGTCAGGGGGCGGGGCCAACGAGCATAAACGGAGGGATGGAGAATTCCGCGAGTCACCATCACGGATCCCCGCTGTCAATCCTCGCCGTTTGGACCAATAGTGTCGCTGGACGCGGCAGGCTCGCCACCCCCCTCCCTCCACACCCCCTCTTCTCAGCCCCGCCCCCCTCCTTGAGCTGTCCTCTCTGTGCACGCGCGTGGTCTCCCCACCACCTCCACCACCACCACCACCACTAGGTCGAGGCGAGGAGGAGGAGGAGGAGGAAGAGGAGGAGGAGGAGGGATGAGGCGCGCGGCGGAGGGGAAATGGCTGCCGAAAACAAGCCGGAAGGTAAGAGAGAAATAACGGTTTTTATTTGAGGTGGCAGAGTGCCGCTATTCGGGGTCCAGCCGAGGCGATGAAGGGACGGAGGCATAGAGGGGGAGAGAGATAACGGCAGGGCTTTCCCTTCATTCTAGCCCGTCCCGAAAACACGGACGCTGGTGCTGAACCAGCGACTGTGTGGAGCACGGTTAACCGACAGCAAATAAATAACGGAAGGAGAGTTGTCCTGTCGGTAGCTCCGAGTGAGTCGGGATAGGGTAGCTCTTCACCGTACAGCGCTTGCCAGCGTTTCCCCTGAGTAGCTGCTTCATGAGTGCTTTTTGAAGCGTTTAGCATAAAAGGGATGGAGATGAGAGAGGATGAGAGCGATTCACGCTGAAGGAATTCAGATGCTTTCTGTGTGCTCGCGCGCGCGTGTGTGTGCGTGCGCGCGCGTGTTTTAGAATAGAATAGACCATTCAATCGTAGATTTCCTTTCCTGAGAGGCACGCGCAACCTCCAAGACCAGCTGTGCATTTATTTAGTCACAATCCCATGTTGGGGTGTGTGCGTGTGTTTGTGTGTGCGCGCGCGCGCGCGCGCGTGTGTTTCTGTGTGTGTTTGTGTTCATTTGGTGTTGATGTGTGCTTATGGTTGCTAAGGCAGTGAAGGTGAGAATCGGTTGCATTGGGGGAGGCGGGTGTATGTATGTCAGTTTTAGGTCATATTATGGATGAATAGTTTACATTTTAACTGCCTCAACTGAACTCCTGGGGTCATTATTGTCAAACACACTCCCCAGACTGTTATTCATTCATTCATGAATTATTTAAGGAATGACCACAATCACCATGGCAATCAACTCATAGCTTACTGGCATCTTTCTTCCTTACTCAGTGTGTGTGACAGTTGTTTATAAACATCGCCTGGTTGTTAGTCTGCTCTAAGCATCGCTTCCTTTTCTTGCCTGTTCAGAGTACTGATCTCACACATCACATCCCTGTTAAGCCAATAAACACAACAGCTGAATGTGCTGTTACGGACGACACGCAGTTCCCCAGCAATTTAAGAGCTGAAATGACATACAGCATACGTTTTGCTGGAGACATCATGCGTTTTATTATTAGACTATTAATTAATTGATTCTTCCGTGATGCTGAAAATGGCAGGAGGAGTCTTTAACTCTCTCCACAAGGGAGCGATGCTGAGCAAGATTTCACTTAACGGGCAATTTCTGGGGTTTTCCTTGAACTACACAATCATACATTTGTGAAGCACGTTTTCAAGCGTACGCCTCTTATAGTCAGACACACATACATCAAAGCGTGCAGGCGAGCACGCAGAGTGTACAGCCAGAGGCAAAGGGAAGACCGTGGGTTGCGTCCTGTTGCGTGAAAAGACAAGAATGAGACAGATGGATGTCCCATGGGCTGATCAGCAGGCACTGTACCACAAAAATATAAAACCATCCCTCTGCCCATACTATACTGTGCATACACACACGCGCAAACAGAATCACGCGTTCACAGTATGAGAGGTTTTTTTGTCCATTGCCCCCTCTGTGTTATGTGGGGAGGGGATGTGATAGTTTACAAGCCTCAGCCGTGCTGAATGAAAACCAAGTGATGAAGGCAGGAGACAGCTATCTACTCTTTCTATATCCTGGTAGATGTGCGTGGCGCTGATCAGCAGAGTACACTAGTGGGCATGAGAACAACATCCACCATATAGCATGGAAGACCATCTCCCTCTGCGCTGGTTGGTCTACTTTGTATCATAGCAACAGTGGTCAGGGAAACAGAAAAATGATGAGAGAGAAGAGAAACTAAAGCTGGATACAAGTTAGTCACACACATGGAGGCAGTGTATCTACTGTGGCCAATCGATCAGGGGACACAATGGATGCAAGTTAGTGGATCAGAAAATGGATCAGCCCACATGCATATGACTTGGAGTTTTGTTTCTGGTCTTTAGAGGAGGAAGATCGAGGTGAGGTGTGTGACTGCCAAGGAACCTGAAGACTGGAGCGTCTCCTAAATATGTCTCTCTTTGTCTCTTTCTCGCTCTTTTTCTCTCTTTGTAGGACTGAAGAAGATAAGAAATCCAGAGCGAATGGTCAGGATTGCTGTTGGTTACACAGGACACACCCCTCCCAAGAGTGACGACACTGACGCCAACAGTAAGAGACACACAAACACTGTTTGTGCGCGCGCGTGTGTGCTTGCACGTTGTGTCTGTAGCACAGGGTGACTCTGGGAGCAGGTATAAAAGCCTTCTGGCAGAATGATGTGATGGGGGAGCTGAGGTCTCCTTCTCATCTGCTCTGTAACCGATCACACTTACACATACTGTACATACCCTCTTACACACACAAAACAAACACACACTCTATCTTTCTGTCTCTCTACTGAGACGTCATTCCAATTCAGCACTGTTACACATCATGTTTATTCATGCATGCCAGTACCGTGTTAGTGGGCACACACACACACACACACACACACACACACACACACACACACACACATAGCCATAGAGAAGGCAGGGCTTTCTTTGGCTATCAGTAGTTTATTGTCATACCTAATCTGTACACATGGCATTATGTATCTATAATCCTCAATGGGCCTGGTTAAACTAGAGGTGAGATGGAGTGTGTAATCTGGGGTCGCCGTATGTTTGTGTATGCGTTAGTGTGTCATAGGCATGTGTGTGATTGCTGTGGTGTGCTGGAGGGACTATAAAGGCAATGCTTGCTTTAATTGGTTATTAATTTCAGAGGACATGATGCAGATGCATGTCTCTGCCTGTGTGTGTGTGTGTGTGTGTGTGTTGCGGGGGAAAAATTGCAGGAACATAAACAGATGTTAGGAGGAGCAGACAGAGTCGCTGCTTAGTGAGGTTCTGGTGGGGGGTACACAGGGGGAAGGTATGTGGAAACACCCCAGATGGCCTTATACCTGCACCAGACCCTCTTAAGAGGGGTGAGAGGGGGAGCGAGACTGTCGCAAAATAGCCAATAAAAGAATTAAGAGGAAACGTGAAAAACAATAGAAGAGAATAGAACAGAGAGTTCTGTTTGGGATGGCTGTTTAATATGAGCTGAGACTTCCCGAGCCTATCCCTGTCTCCTATCTGTTCTCACGTCCCAGCTGGAGGATTACTGGAGGAAAAGTTTATCAGCAGAATGATAAAATTAGCATGCATGCCCATCTCTCTACACCCCCCCCCGCCCCTTGCTCTCCCCCTTTCTCTCGTCTCTCCCTCCCTCCCCCTGCACTCTCGTTCATCCCATGCTATATGCTCCCCCCTTTCTTCTCCCTGCCCTGGCTCCCCCTCCTTCTATCTAGCTGCTGTGCAATGAGCCTTTCTTTCTGTCACATTAATTTCATCCCGGAAAGGGGGGAAAATGTGGAAATTTCCCCTGACGTTCCTAATATCAGTAGGGGGAGAGTTAAGAGTTGCATTTGGAGCATTTTTCTCTCTCTTTACTGAGGAGAGTTTTATAATTAACTGACAGCCATCTCACAAGGGCATTGGCTTGTTTCTGTGTTAAATATGGAGATGACAGTTTTATGAGGTAAAATATTCATCAGTCGGAGGCCGCCCTTCTGTGTGATTCCAGTCTAAATTATGGCATTTGATAGGCTACCAAAGTAATGTTTCACTTTGGTCGAACACTTTCACTTTTTAGCACGAACACCTCTATATGACTTAACGAGCCAGCAGTTCCATATTAGCATTCAGGCTTTGTCACTCTTTTGGACTCTTATTTTTTTTTTGTTTTTTTTTTACTAGATTAGCAACTGAGTGAGTGATTTATGTGCAGGCAGGATTTGTGGAGTACAGCTGAGGGACTCGCATGAAGCAATGCAGGTATTGAAACTGTGTCATTATTTCAAATATGAATCTAAATGTGAACAGAACTCAATTTCCATATTTAGGTGTGTTTCCCCCCCCGTGTCCTAGGATGGTTCATTTTCCTGGGTAGCCAGAAACAAAAGAGAAGTTGGGTTTTTTTTTGCCCCATGTCACAGCGTAGTACAGCACCACTGAGAGCCATTTGGAACAGATGGAAAAGACGATTGCGACAGTTCCCAGGCTGAGTTTTTGAAAACAGGGACGCATTCTCTGGTTCAGGATTGTTAGAAATACAACATACAACCCTTTGGGGTGTAAAATCTCATCAGCATTCAACAAATCTGCAAAGTTGGTCTTATATTCCTCGTCAGAAGGGAGAGTAAACGTGACAGTAGGTTAAGATGACGGTCATGCCCATGAAGGTGTGCTTTGAAAGGGATTTCGGTACCAAGGTCACTGGTGAGCCCGGGCGGGCGGGCGGGGCCCGGGGGGGGGGGGGGGGGGGGGGGGGGGGGGGGGGGGGGGGGGGGGGGGGGGGG
>JAVQJF010129956.1:0-21028 GCA_036023855.1 Gadopsis marmoratus
CACACACACACACACACACACACACACACACACACACACACACACACACACACACACACACACACACACACACACACACACACACACACACACACACACACACACACACACCAAGCACAAGTGCAGTGTTATGTTCAGGAGACGGTCTCACAAAGTCAGGGGTTGGAGAAAGTGTCAGAAATGGTCTTTGCCTCCTGAATACACCCATCCCTTCTTCAAAAAGACAGTGTCAGTCTGCAGCTACATACAGGTACAGTATTTGATAAATAGTGCTCATTATCAACATGTTTTTGCAGCAAAGATCATCTGTTCTTTCACTATTTATCTGTTGTTTTTTTTATGACTTCTGGAAACTCTGACTAATCTGTTGTGTATTCTTCATGCTTTGTTTTCACTTTCTGTTACTGAAAGCACATTCTGACCATGTTTTCTGTAAACTGTTGTGAAGTCGTGCAGCAAGAACTTTTTTGATGCATTGGAACATTAACTTGGGTAAAAGACAGTTAAACCCATCCATCTGCTGAGCCCAATCAATACATGTGCTGGGTGATATAATTGGCCATCATCATCAGCTCATCCCAGATATCAGCTGTATCTGCGTGTGTGTCGGCACACATGCCAAAAGAAGAGATGGCTGAGAGAGTGGTAAACCAAAGCAATATATGAATCGTTGGCACCATTTCTATGTAACTTTGACTTTACCACTATTCATGTTATGTTTTATTTTTTAACTCATTTTTAATTTTCAAAAGAACGAGAAAGGCAATGGCAACAACATATCTGACCACTAGTAGCGCTAAAGAGCACGCAAGGGTCGCGTTTCCCATATTGCCTTGGGTTTCATGCTATTGTGCTGATTGACAGCTGGTGGCGGTGATGCACTCAGAGGCAGTGAAGAAGAAGCAAACATGGATGTAAACATTGCCTGATTGAAGAACAAAATAAATACACCTATCAGCCATAACCTCATGAGCACTGACAGGTGAAGAGAAGAACAATGATTATCTGATTGCCATTGTACCTCTCAGTGAGGAGGGGGTATATTAGGCAGCAAGTGAATATTTTCTCCTCCAAGTTGATGTGTTGAAGCAGGAAAACTTGGCAAGCGTAAGGATGCGAGCGACTTTGACAGGAGCCAAACTGTGATGGCTAGACGACTGGGTCAGAGCATCTCCAACACTTCGGCTCTTGTTCCCGGTCTGCAGTGGTCAGAACACCACCAAAAGTGGTCCAAGGAAGGAAAACCACTGAACTGGCGACAGGGTCATGGGCGGCGAAGGCACACTGACGCTCGTGGGGAGCGAAGGCTGGCCCGTGTGGTCCGATCCAACAGAAGAGTTTCTGTAGCTCAAACTGTAAATGCTGGTTCTGATAGAAAGGTGTCAGAACACACAGAGCATAGCAGTTTGTTGCATATGGGGACGCTCAGGGTGCTCATGCTGTCATCATGTTAGGCCTGATCTATGTACCTTATATAAAAAAAAATTAATTAAAAAAAATCAGCTTTGCAATTGTTTTACGAGAAATGAACTTGACACGTTTGTCCCACCTCAGAGACTAGATATTTCTTGAAGGTTGGTAAAAATCTAAAATAAGGATCCTTATTAATCAAAACCACCATTCTGTATACACATTTCTTCACCCGAGAGCCTCCATTCCCCATTTACTTCCTTTTCACTTTTCTGTTGCTTATTGTATTTTGGGACTGTAGTGTGTAGCAATTTCTACGATTATATTTCCTGTGACAGTGTTATTCACACTCAAAACATGGGTAGTCTTCCCTTAAGTGGGGAAGGTTTTACCTTTACCTATACATCAGGCAGTCCACCCCATTGGCCACACAAGGGCTGTGCATCATTACTACCTGCTATGAGGCACCTGCAGGGAAATAAATGAATAGAAGCATGGAGGAGGGCATCAGTTTAGTGGCCGCCGCAGGGGGCGAATATAACACCTGGCAAGCTCCCCCAACACGGCACAATAAGGAGCCAGGCTGCTAGCTTTTTATCGGCCGTATCAAATTACCATGTGCAATGTGGAACACAAGCCACAGCCATGGGTAAAAACAAAAATCATAACCAAAAGGGAGCAGAGGTGAGAAAGAAAAGTGGGAACGTAAAGTCTGGCGGTAGGGTGAGGTAGAAGATGAAGCAGTGGGGGACATCTTGACCCTACAATGCAGAATCTGGCAGAGAAAGTGGGTACAGCGGGGGGGCTAATGGGATCTGTAAAAAGGTAAGTGGGCTGGAGCATCTTGCCAATATCAGTCTGTCGCTGTCAAGAGTCAAATGTGTTGCTACAACTTTCTATAATACATGCAGCAGATAATGAGAGACCATGTCATCCATTCAGTCTAATTTCCATTTTACAGCCTTTTGATCAGAGGAATCAGAGAGCACTGGCTCCAGCAGAGACTTTATGGCCCTGGGCTTCAGAGTGTGTGTGTGTGTGTGTGTGTGTGTGTGTGTGTGTGTGTGTGTGTGTACGTGTCATCCAGCACTCTGGTGTGCTCCTGTTGATGAACTGGACCGTATTAAAAGCAATGACAAATTTAATGGCTGCCACAGACAGTGCTGTCAATGTTCCAATTGAGTACGGTGGGTATTTCCACTTCTACGGCCACGCATATCTGACAGTCATTTGTTTTGGTCAGAGCATGTGATAATCCTGCATTTACGTGCCCAACTGAAAATTTTGGATGAATATCGAAAGAGAGGCTTATTCTGGGTCTTTGTATTATACAAATAACTCTAGCAGTCTATGTTTACAGCTTTTGTGAGCTTCCGTTTTGATCATCTGCTGTTTAAACCCTGCAGAGGACGTCTCATTTGGTTTCTGTTTTGATGCTCTACCGCTCTCTGAGGGGCACATTTATACTTTTGTCCTCCCGCTCCCCCCGAGGTCAGAGGTCAGTGTCAGCCTCAATACAGCATCGCTGGAGATGGTAGAGTTTCAGTTTATTGCTCAGGGACACTTCAGCCAACATCATCTGGTGATTAGAATGGAACCTGAGCTGTGTGCCAAGGCATACAATATGTAGTAATGTCGGCGGTGTACAATTTTGGCAATTCAGTTTTAGAAATCAATGTACTGTACCATTTTGCAGTGACAGGAAGCGATACTATATGTTGAACATGGGTTCTTATATAAACTGCTGCACACGCGACCTACACGGATGTATTTTTGGGCAAGACGGTCTGAAAACCGAACTAGTAAAATATAACGACTGGATAGCAGGAGCACATGGCCACTATGCAGCACAGACTTTATTCCATAAGCTGTCGACAAGTTTAGACTTCTTCTCTTGTATTCAGGGGCTGAGCAATAGCAATGTCACAATATGAGACGGAGAGAAGAAAAAGAACAAGAAGAACAAACAGCATCAGTCATTTCGGTCCTAAAACGACATACCGTATGTTAGTGGCCGCAGTAATTATGCATATTAAGTCCACACAGGGAGGAGGTCCGGCTGAACGGATGGGTCAACAAAACAGACTTTAACACAGGTGATAGCTGTCTGTTTTCCATTGTTTCTTTTAAAGCTTACTGCTGCCCAGCTCTGGACATTCTGTTCTGCTTTGTTTCGCAAGCTGTTGCTGAAGCTGAAGCTGTCACAACACCAATCACAGCTGAGACGAGCAACTCCATTTATGTGTTGCATTGTGGGACAATATTACGTCCATAAACACAACACCTAAAGGAAATTTTAAAGAAAAAATCAGAGAGTGATCTTTACCACCCCATGTTATAATTTGCATGCAGTATGCAGCTGGGACACAACAATGAGACGTTGATGCTTACATGATGCTCCATCTGATCGCCTTAAACTATTCAAATTGAAGCATTACGCTTGTGTTCACATAGCGGAGATCTCGAGGTTTGGCTCTCTTGGGAACCCAGCCAAGCCTTAATGACTGGCTGAATGTGCTGTCAGTGAACACATGGTGCATTAACACTTGTAGGGTGCAACTAACTGGCAGGGCACTGCTTCCTATCTGTGCTGTCTAATACCACAAATCTGTCTGCTCTTTCTGTTTAATACCAGCGTTGGCAGTGCAAAAAACTAGTAACCAAAAGCACAGAGACAATAGCCTGATTTCATTCAGAGAGCAGCCTGCGCGATCTGTCTGGGGTTTTTTTTCGGGATATTTTGCCAGTGAACCCCCTGTAAACAAACACAGAGGATAATTATTTATTTATTTTCTTAGCGTGACACACTCCGCCATTTGGTAACGCTCGTGATTTAATCACGGCCTTTGAAGAGCAGCTTATTCTGATGATCCTGCAAAAGATACCATGGCATTCTCTGCTCTGTATGCCAAAATGTCTCCTAAAATATCATCTTCCGCAAGATGCTGAGCCACCGTTTACAGCTAAATAAAGTTAAGGACTCGGAAATGGGGCATTATTACATAATCCACAGTGAACACTGAAATGCACATTCAAATGTGTGCACGGTAAGTATGATTTATGAGAGACGGGGGTTTACCACTCAGCTCCATATGAGAGTAATCCCTGAGCATTGGGAAAATGATGGACTCCCCTTTTTGGCAATTGTCTTCTTTTTCATGCCAGTGATTCCTCAGAGAATGTACCTGTCCATCACAGCCATGCCTGTGGGGCCACGGAGGGAGGAATCAGGGGAGGAGAAATAATGAGCGCTCACACCGGCTGCAAGGAATTCAGAGACTCCTACTCTGTGGGGGGGGGGCTCCTTCCTCTTTATCCCCCCACTTTAGTCCTGCAGCACTCCAAAGACACCACCCTGACAACGGGGACACGCCCTCCAGTGACCACTGATTCACAACCCAAAAAGGCAGGGGAGGGTCGTGATCACACTCCAGCAGCCTTTTGGGGTTCGCCGGCACAGCACAACAGTGAGCCGAGAAACTTCAAAAAGCCAGGCTGAGGACAAAACGCATCGTCTTCGTCTATCAGCTTGTCTACCAGCACAAAATAAGTTCACCGCCGCCCAAAACAAACTGATTCAGACTGCACCAGGCTTTAAAAGTTCAATAAATATTTTTTATACACCTATTCACTTTTCCGCTCTCTCTTCTGGTCGATCTTTGATGCTGTTGTGCAATGCTATGAGAGGGAAAACGCAGTGTGGAGTAGAGGAGGATAACAGAAATAAAGTGTGAGTGCTTATTGTGAGCAAAACGTCTCCACTGATTTTGGACGGTACTGCTTGTTCAGTAGAACAGTTTTAGTACAGCAAAGAATGGTACAGGAACACATTAATATCACCAAGGGGAAAAGAAATAGACATTTCACAAATCCGATCTCTTTATCGGGTAATTACAACTTAGCATCTCATAAAACAAAGGAAACTATATCACAATAACTTGTAATTATTATAAAGGGAAGCATTGTTAACACTTGTCATTTGCGATGCACATACTGTAAGCACAATGTACTGATTTCATAACTAAGAGGCACAGATATTATTATGCAATAAAGAAAGATGGTAAGTTAAATTTAAGGCAAGAAAAATTCAAAATTATGAGAGAACGTCTCCATTTGTCTCCTCCTTTTGTGATTGTAATGTGCGTCCATAGAATGGAACATTCATGTTAAACTAAAAAGTCAAACTATGGAGCAGGTGATCAAGGAACGGCTAGGGGGAATCCAGATGGCACTGACGTTTCATGCAAAAGACACATTTCAGTTCATCCAGTGTGAACTCAGACACCGAGCACCTTCCAGCAGTCAGCAAACCTGAGCCGAGCACCGACACAGGCCGTATCTCGGACAACCTACTGCTCAGCAACCACCTGTTTCCGCGGGTATCACGGTAACGAGCTGCAGGAATAATGAGGTCGTGGGAGTGGAGCGTGGAAGGGAGAGATGGAAGGGGGTCTAAACACAGGAAGGGAGGGAGGAAGTAACCATTTATAATTCATGTCAGGAGAATTATCATCAGCACTGTGGCATTTGGAATGAATTATTGATTGTGTCTTGGAAGCTTTATGTAAAAACCTGCAGTCGGGGGGGGGTCCTGATGGACAGGGCTTGAAGTAAGAGGGCACAGGGATGGAAGCAGCAGCCACAAAACCGTCTGTTGAGGCAAGATGATATGTTTTCAGAGAAGGCAATGGAGATAAATCCTCTCTTAGGAGAGCAGTAGGTGTAATCTTGGATCAAGGGACATGGTGGTGGAGGACAGGCACTAGTGGTGGAGGTACTTAGATCATGTACGTAAGTAAAAGTAACAATACCACAATGCAAGGAATACTCTCTTGTAAGTAAAACGTCCACATTACATTATTGATGCATTACATGTAAGCAGTATTTGAATGCTGTAGCAGTCCAGGGTGAAGGTAATTTTAACTACTGTATGAGTTGCTGGGTAGTTTCATCCACAATTCATCATATTTTATGAACACATTATGTGTAATGCATGAAAAATATCTGCAAATAAATTAAAAATATACTGTAAATTTCAAATGCAGTGTATTAAAACTACAATAGCGCCCCCTTAAAAGCAGGGACGTACATGGTTTGCACATGGAAATTGGTTAGTGGAGGTGTGTGTTATCCCATCATTCATTTTCCCTAAATGTGACATTCCATAAAAGTGTAACAATTTATATAAATGCAACCAGTTACTTCCCATAATAGAATACACTCCATGTTGCTTTTAAACATTGAATTAAGAGTTTATTCTCTGTGTGCTTTATCAGCTAATTCGGAAAATGTCCTCATTTCGACATCATTGTATTCAAACTAAATTAAAACAAGATTTATCATCTTCTGCAATAAATCTGTTCGAGCCAATCACCCCTTCCAGGAGTCAAAAGTAACAGAGAATCATAGCTTTAAAAATTCACTTTTGCCGTGACCGTAAAGGACTGCTGCTGAGGACATGGTCACTAATGGAAGGGGACGCATTGATCTGAGTGAATGACCCTGTCTGCTTGACCCTTAAACCTCCCTCCATCACTTACCGCACTCTCCCCAGCCTGAGTCTGACAGGCATGATTCACTACCTCTTGTACAGCTATTCTTTTTCATACCAAAAAAGGCAAAAGTCAATCAAAGTCAAAGTCAATCCATACCAGTACAAACATACAGTGCATGCCGTTCCACAGTGCATGAACACTCATTCACATGCCCTGCACAATGTGTCTTGTCAAACAGGAACACACCTTTCTCCAGTGGCCTTCGAGAATGAATGGACATTCATTCTCCTTTGTAATTCGGGAGCTTGCCTTGCAATAATCTGACTGAGACATTTTCTACAGTATGAAAAGTAAGAGAGTTAACTGTTGGCTGTTTTCGGCAAAGTGTTAAAGTTATGCGACAAGACAGGCCTCAGGTGTAGCCCTCAGCGAACTCAGTGACTCCAAGGCAACGCTACACTTCCTGTTTTAGTAAATTGTAGTCCAAAAACTCAAAGTGTGTTTTAAAAAAAACAACAGAGGAAAATGTGCATCTTTGTTTTACGCTTTCACGTACCAAGGCATAGGTACTACTGAATGTTTAAAATGTGCCCTAGAACACAACACTTAATATATAATAATTGTCATTTGCCTATCCAAAAAACACACAATAAGATGTGCTAACTGAGCCATAACCCTGTAAAAACCTAGAAAAGACAGCAACAGGTTCAAAGGTTTAGTGTACTTTGCATGTTTGAAAATGAGCACAGGGCCACTTCTGAGGGCTTGTGCCTGAGGTTAAACGCCACTTCAGCAAATAGCATTCAGACGGGCGGGCCCACGGTGGCTGAGGCACGTTCCAGATGTTAGTAGTGCTGGGTGTGGATGCTAAGCAACTAGCTATTTTTAGCTGCAGAGCACAGGAAGGAAATGAAAGGAGCGGAGTTCAGTGTGCGCGGGATTCAGAGCAGCAGAGAGGGTAATCAAACACCGCCGGCCAATGGCAATCACGCCATCCGAACACAATGGTGGCTCGCCTGCCGCTGGCTTAGTCTTATCACAACATACTCGCACTGAGAGTGGGTGTGAGATGAATGAGTGGAGGGAGGAGGACAGCGAGAAAGGGGAAGAGATGGATGGGGGTAGTGAGGGGGAAAGAAAAGCAGCAGAAAAGGGAGCAGTTGGTACAAATTCAATCAGGGGATTGTGTGTTTCCTTCACATAACTCTCCATCTGCTTCAAGGTGTGTTTGGTGTATTCCACATTAACAAAACCGATTACAGGCCGTGGTGCAGAACAAATTTCATAGATATCTAACAACAGAATATCTGATTCCATCCAAAGAACACGTAGTCACTCACTTACGGTAGCTAAAGCAGAGACCGACACGTCAATTTCTCTGGTACAGGGAGGACAATTTAGCTGTAAAGTGGAAAAGTTCAAAAATAAATATACAAATCATCGCTGTGAGTTTGCTGGAAAATCGGCCTGCTGTCACCTGAACCACCTGCCAAGTGATAGCGGTTTCTCATGAACGACGAGCTCACATTCGGGGACCAATTTCCATTCACATGCACAAATAAAATCCATTCACCTTGACACTGTGCTATCGAGTCAATGAGCATCACTTGGGTGGCTCTGACACTTCGCAAGTCAGTCAGTCACGACTGCACGGCTGTTCAGACGAAACTGATGCGAGGAACACTGTCTGCATCTCAAATAAACGATGCAATTCCCTTTAATGAAGATGGCAAATCTGTCAGAAAGCTTCCTTCCTTTGCTGCTCTCCAGTCACACACGAAAAATTACCAAACTGTTGATAGATGGTTAACAGGTGCAGGCTAATTATGCTAATCATGGCAACAGCCAAATAAACTGATTGCCATGTTCATTTAAATGACAGCAATGTTCCTTTGGTGGCTAATTAAAAAAGGTTGGGAGAAAAGAAACGAGGCGGCTGGGTTGCGATGGAGGGAGGTGTTTAAATAAAAGCTTTCTCTGGGGTCTAACTGTAATAAGCTGTATTTCATTGGTTTAATGATGTCATAATGAATTTCTAATGATGGGGGATGGGTTAGGGTGCAAAGACGGGAAGTGTGGCGATATGAGCATGGAACCGTTCAGCTCCTTTCTCCCACTACAAAAAAAAAAAGAACACAAGAATGGAGACCTAGCTCATGTCGCGTCTGGCGGAGGGCATTCCTGGTTGCATTGAGTTAAGTAATGGGGGGGGGGGAATAAAAAATTTCAGTAGAGGACATTGAGCAGGTTTGTGTGCTCCATCTGTTTCAATACTCGCCCCACTGGAAAGGGTAGGGGAAGGTTCTGAAGGGGCAATTACTTTTTTTTTCCAGCATTGGGCCCAGTTGGCCCCGGTCTCCATTTGCATGTGACCTGGGAAAAGGCGTCATTAGAAGGGGAGCTGGCAACCCGAGGCCAGGCGAGATGAACTCTGGGGTCCCTTGACAGCCACTGTGGAGGTATGAAAGGTGGATGGGGGCTGATTAATGTATATAGAGGCAGCTGCTATATCAAGACCCTCTCGCTTCCCTCTTCTCAAAACAGTCCTGTCTTAATTCCACTCATCTTACTACATTGGTAGGAACCATATCCATAATAACAAAAAATATTTCTTAACATTCCAAAAGTTTGTTGAAATATGTAAATTTTTTTAGTTTTTGATATATGTATGTATTTTGTTTTGAGCAGAGTGCAAAGGCAGTTATTTTTATCTGCTATAGAAATACTTTTATTGAAACTGTGTCATAAATTAATCTGCACGTTTAATTTATGACACAGTTTCAATAAATACAAAGACAAATGTCTTAGCTTTCAGCTACAAAAAGAATGAATGCTCTAGGTATTATGGTTTTTATTTTACATCACTTTAAACAGGATTATGCAAAGGACAACCTTCCGCAGCCAGTTCAGGGGGGGCACCCACAGGAGGTCCGGTTTCAGAGGGTTAAACCACTTCTGTGGTGACACTTTCTCCAGACAGTTTGGTATTCCAATCACAATGCAGGAGAAGAGATCCTTTGGATGCACTCAAGCAAAAACTGCCAGCTGTTGTGTCTTCAGAGAGATGTGTGGCATCTCTGTGAGGGTTTTCAGATAGCTCTCTGAAAGGGTGCATCCTTTCATCAGGATTTGCACTGGCGCCAGTGCGCTTTCACTTTTCAACAATACGCGGTTGTCTAAACCCTTTTGCCAAGCAATTTTTCTTTGCGCATGGTGAAAACAGAGGCGTGATTAAGGAATGATATGGAAAGAAGAGATGCACGATACATATGATATATATGATGGAAGTTAGAATTCTTTGTGCACACAAAGAAACGTTTGTGTCAAGGTAACAAAAGAGGAACGCGCACATCCAGTGATGAGATGCACAAAAAAATAAAAGAACAAAAGAGACTAGAATAAAACAGCCCCCTTTTATCTTCTGTTTATGGGGCATTCTCACTATTTAAATGTATGCCACATTAGTAGGGATCAACTCAATTCAATATATTATAATGTGATGTTTGGCCTTAATGGAAAATCAATGATGGACAAGCCCGCCACCACTGAGACCATACAAAAGCAATTTCCAAATTGACATATGGAGGGCCTATGTGATTGATTCCGACTGCTGTTGGATTTTAATAACGTTCACTGCAAGCTCATTGACTCTCAGACATTGTCTTGTGGTTTATCTGCAAACTGCCAAATGAGTGCTTGTCTCCTTTTCTCTTCCCTCTCATCTTTACCTTGTCCTCTTCTCAGCCCAAAGCAGGGCGAGTGGATGCGCTGGATTAGACATACGGGATATAAACGAGCAGATGACTTGCCGCAAATACATCCTATTTGTAATCGATTACAGCGAGTTTATTCAGATCTCACCTCTACAGAGTAATCCCCACCGCTGGAGTGCAAATCCTCCATGTTCCTTCACTCAGCTGAAAAGCTACAGTATTAACATTCCCACTGCATCAGTCCCGACACAGTGGCATCAGCTGTCATCATCAATTTAATGACTTCATACTACCCTTTGCTGCTTCATTTAACAGTCTACAAGCCTGGACAGAAGCTATACCCCCGCCATCACCATCCCACTCATGTTCAGTCACATGAAAAGAAAATATGTCATAACCTGGTGACCTCTTTCCTGTTAAGCAGCATTGTTTTGGATCGACGTTGAAATGTCAGTAATTTCATACCTATTTTCAATACATATCTAACATGCACAACCACAAACTTCAAATTAAACCCAAGACCTACAATTCCATGTGCATTTTCCACCAGTTATCCAGTTCTGGGTCACAGAGGCAGCAGCTCTAGATCCAACTGCTTCTCTGCAGCCGCAACCTCCAGCTGTTCACGGGGGGATCCTGAGACATTCCCAGGCCAGGTGGGACATGTAATCCCTCATGAGTTTTCCAGGTCTATGTCGGGCACAGCCAACCCGGCAGGAAACATGCCCAGACAATCTCCAAAGGAAGGCATCCATGAGACATCCTGTTCAGAAGCTGAACCACCTTTCAGTGCAAAAGAGCAGCAGTTCTACCCCTATCTCCTTCCAGATGTCTGTGCTCACAAGAGCACCCACTCAGACCTCATCCGCATCAGCCGGCTGTACTAATTAACCTCCCCCAGGATGAAGGGAAGAAAAGAGCTTGAGGGCAGTGGCCTTATGACTACCCCTTTAAAAAGAATAAATACAAAAAATCCACTTGAATATCCCATAAAAGCTCTCCATAAAGCTAATATGATGTGCTAGTGAGTCAGTCACCTTTACTGCTGAGCCAACGCACACACATCCAGCACTGAAACAGCAGACTGTTAGAAAGCAGAGCTGAGTTTAACTCTACTCACTCAGTGACATGAGATGAGATTGCTGACCCTGAAGTGTTAGACCAAATGCTCATCTGAGCTCTCCACGCCACATTGAAGCTAATGTAACCGACAGATCTGACTTTGAACTACCTTTAAACCCAAGCAAATCACATGGAGCACGCTGCGCTATACTTGAGACGCACAACCTACTTCGCCTGTACTCTTCCACCACACACACATACTTCTTGCTAACAGAAATGTTAGACCAAAACCTCCCCATATCGTGTGTAAAACTAAGAAACGGGAGCGTTTTATTTTACAACCATGCATTTCACTGACAAAACAAGAGTATAAAACCACAGCATATATATCTACAAAAGAGGTAATCATAAAAATACCATACACCACATCTTAGGTTTTCATCTGACAACAGAAGGACATAGCGCCTGTTGTAAACGAAATCAGTTAAACAAGCAGCTTCATGTCTCTAAGCGCCCGCTGTAGTTAGAATAAAGCCTAAGGGCAATACCATTTCTGAGCTGATTGCAGTGTCAGCTCAAGTGCACAGCGTTTAGGAGGCGGAAAAGTCGAGCATCCACACAAACACACATGTCCAATGTTTAACTCACCTTGCCGAAATCTCTGACATCAAAGAGGTCAAAAGGGTCAAACAGCTCGCTGTTGCGCAGGCCAAACTTGTCGTGGCACACCTTGAGAAATGTCCGGATGTTTTTCAAACACAGGAACTACGAAAAGGGGAAGACAAAAAACAAAACATATAAAAACTGAATATCGCATCCAAGATTCTAGCGGCAGTGAACAGCTAACATATTGGATTCATACGAGTGTTGCAACAGCATGATTAAACAAGCAGAATATTTGCCCTCGGAAACATGTCCCACCAGTCTGTTTAATATCCCCCATCAATGCAACAGCAATTTTGTACATATCTAATTTCCTGGCTGATGATTGGCAGGCTCTCCATTTCATCCTCTCTTGGTGTATGTGCGATAATTCAGCACCAGAAGGTGAGCAAGCTGATTGCTGCCCCTGAAGCTGATGGGCTGCGTCTCTGATCCAGATAAGAAGAGGCGCGGAGGAAGCCCATCTCCTGACATCAGAGCACAGACGAGGTAGCCTCAGACAAGCCCACCGGCAAAGCGCGAATGTGCACACCTCACACTGAAAGGTCGTGGGTCATAAATCTGACACACAACAACCACGTGTCCAATGGCAAATGTGTTTAAGTAAAACACTGAAGCTCTAGCGTGCAGTGAAGGCCTTTTCATGAGTAGAATTGGTTTTATAGTGAAGAGTCAGAGATTCAGGAAAGGGACCACGAGTCGATCACTTCAGTGTATTTAAAGATACAGATGATACGGGGGCATGAGGCTGCCAAGCAGTAATTCAAGATGATTCCTTAGTGCCTGTTTCAACCTCTTTGCAGCACCAGGTTATGTACAACTCATGGAATCACAACAAAGTGTGCATCATCCCCTTTGTTAACCTCAACTTTTAACTCTGTGTGTACTATTCTGCGTGAGAAATCCCTTACTTACTACTAACGTTTCAGACAAATCTGCAGTATTTTAAAAAGGTCTAGCAGAGAGAACCTATGAACCTGACAGATAAATTGGCCAGGCCAATATATTGGCCGATATTAGCTTATTGCAGATCTGCATCTGTGGCTACTACCCAGTTATGCAAATAAAGAATATATGTAAACCGGAGACTGATAGCAAATATGGGGGGGGAAATGGTGGAGTTCATACTGTAGGGTCCCTGCAGCAGCCAAGAATCCTCATAATAAACTATATAATAAATACTCTCTGGTTCACGAATTTTGATGGTCCCAGTCCCTAAAATATGCCATCGCACAGATAAACCTTGAGGGCTGGGGAACAGACCAATAACGGCACAGGGGCATTACTATTAATGATAAGCGTAACTATCCTCCCATCTGCCATCATTGTGTGTGTGAAGAACACATTACCTAGCATGTAAATTCCAGATGCTGCTCAAAGATATGCCCTTTCAATGCTCTGTTCGAAGCGATATGAACAGATGGCCATGGGAGCAGAATGCACACTGAAAGGGAATAGCGTGAGAGAGCCTATGTGGCACAAAATGCTTGATTACCCATTCTACTGAAAGCTTTGACAACATACATCATCCTTCTAAAGGGTGTTGCATAAAACTTAGAAAGCGACCAACAGCCTTGCAAGCCACAGGTCACAATTAGTTAGCTTTAGCATGTCTTCAAGGCAGCAACAGCAGCACTAGTGTGTTTTCAGATGCAGGAATATGCTGCAGAGCATCCCCACTCCCCGGGCATTGAAAAGTGCACAATGCCATGGCGTTTCCTGTTGCTACAATTGACCATGTGAGATCTCATCCGCATCAGCCGGCTGTACTAATTAGCTTTCGCGCTTTGGAAGCAAAATCAACTCCTTGTCACCAGTTCAAACATTTTTCTGATGAAAAGCACAGTTTCAACTGATATGGTTTCCTGGTATTTTGTGGCATTTCCGTCGGCCTCTCCTCCTGGCCACACCTGAGAGCTCTGCTGGCTCATTCTCATTCATGTGTGCGCATCTGCTCGGACCCGGTGTCATGGGTGTGAACCCCATAACAGAGCCGCACTGGCCAGCGAGAAGAAACGCAATTGGTTGGTTTGCCGAAGTGACATTTGCAGTTCAGCCGCGAAGGTTATCGAGTCTGCAGATCCTCACGTGCAATGTGGGAGTGGAAGGGGGGGGGTAAAAAGCTTATTTTCCCTTCTCAGATATGAAACGGTAACATTTGCTGGAGTGGTTTGGAGACACACAGAGAGGGAGAGAGCGAGAGCGAGAGAGAGACTGCAGATATGGATCAGGAGGGGGAAGATGTGGCTGACATTCTAATGTATGTTTGGCGATAAGAGAGCCAGGGTAGGGGTAGGGAGAATTGCTATGATCTTGATGGGGGAAAAATAAATAAATACAGCATTTCTTGTGGAGTGGAGAGTGTGAGGGCACCTGGGAATAAACAGGCTGCGGTCATCTCCTTAGGCTGAGGCTGCCCTTAGCACAATCCATCTGGAATGACTTCACTGTGGCCTGCAACACAGTCAAGGCTAGGCACCTCCATTTTTCAGTGACTGTATCTTACAGTCACAACACTCTCAGACACGTTGACTGTTCTAAATTGACTACAATGCTGATAGAATTTAGGTTAAAATAATTCTTGGAACATGAAGGAATATTCTTACAGCAAATAGGCACCATCAATTTATCAATGTATCAAATAATGAATTAAATAAAAGTGCAAAAAGTTAGCTGGTGAATTCCCAGCTTTCTACCCGCCATGTCAGACTCCATGATGATCATTTCTCCTGATTTCTGACATGACATTTTTAATCAATTTATTATGAAAATAATCATTTGTTGCAACCCTACTTCAAAAAGATTTCTAAATGAAAGTAAGAATCATTTCAACCCGTTTCTTTTTCTTTCTATTTTTTTTTTGGTAACTGCAACAGATTGAACATTTCATTTTCGGGATTGCAGATTGGATCATTACCGCAATACTGTTTTAATTTATTTCATTACTCCAGAAGCCTGATTGCTGTTTCAAGCAACAAGAAAGGAACTAACTCCCACATATGCCTTTACGACTCAAACATTGCAATAAAAGTTGATTGCAAGTGAAGACGGCATGCAGGTGTTTGTTCCCTTTTGGCAATTGCATTATTGGTTCTTTGTTTGTGCACCTGTCGCGTAGGACTCCTTTTAAGGCTGCAAAATACATATTTGTTTTCTTCACCTGTGTGATAAAACAAAAAAGAAAGATTGCAGAACGAAAATATACGATTTATTTTTTCAAGATGTGATATGTGCATTTGTAAAACTGTGTGCAAATTGCTTGGGATTTGTGTTTGGATTAGAAAACACATTTGTGAGTACCCACAATTACATTTTATTTTTAATTTGTAGTATCTAACACACATTTGTGACCATTTTTAGTCTGATTTCTCTCCATAACACTGTAAACGTGTCCTAATATTGGCTTTTTACAAACTATAAAAAGACCCCTTTAGGGTGTGGAAAGTGGAAAAGAGAGGGTCAGGAAGAGGGAGAACGTGAATTAGGAAAAGGGAGGGCAATATGAGGGAGGTAAAGAGAAAAAGATGGAGAAAGACTGCCTGTAGGTGCTCTCAGCTGTAGTACAGCAGTAGACTTTTTACAAGGTGGCTTGTGTGCTCCACTGGAGCGACGGCTATGATTTTGACTTCTCAGTCAAGAGCAAACAACTCTTAAAAAGAGGCAGACCTATTGTCGGGAAGGTGGGGAAGGGAGAGAGTGCAGAGAGGGAAGGAGGCAGGAGGGGAGAAGAGCAGCAAAAAGGAAAGAGTCAGGTAACAAAGAGTCGTCACATCTCTGACAAGTCCCCATACCGTATCACTACGCAACATCACACAGAGAATAATGCATTGATGCTCTGGGAGGGTAGCCCTTACCCGCACACACTCCTACATGCTCATATCTGAAGGGATACAAATTAGGATTTCCTCACAACACATCAACAACAGAAAATTGAAAAGGTGGGATGCAGGAAAAGTGTGGGATGCTCGGGGAAGGAGGAGGAGGAGAAGGAGGAGGAGGGAAAGGTGGGTTGTTTTGCACAAAACTGGAGTTCTTTGGTGTCAAAGAAGAGGGGGGTTTGAGTCATGATGCAAATGGAGAACTAAATAAATAAAGCAAAGCGCACAGTGGAAACAGCATGTTCAGTAGCAAAGGAGAGCATGAAACTGGATGCTGGGCAGTTTGTGCAGGTATTGAGAACCCAATAAGCTGCATTGCTGATTCATGACGTAGTCCTCATACCAACACTTGAATCATGGGGGAAACAAAGAAATCCACAAAGCTGGTCAAACAAAACAGAACAATTACGCGAGTCCGAGCATGATCGCAGGGAGGGAGGCGTGGCTTGCGGATGAAGTTGCAGACACACATCATGTACTTGGCTCAGGCTCATCTTATTTCCCACGGTAGGGATAATAATTTCATTATCTTGGGAAATAAGCCGTTAAGTTTTAATTTAATAAAATACATTAAATCATCAAACAAAGAGAGCACCCCCTTTTTTTGACAATTTCAGAGTCTTTCTCCCTCAGTCCCAAGAGAAATATGACACCACCTTTACAGGTGCTTTTCGATGCATTTCAGATGTTTTGTTATATAGAATAGGTCAATTTCCTGGAGAGGAGAGGAGAGGAGAGGAGAGGAGAGGAGAGGAGAGGAGAGGAGAGGAGAGGAGAGGAGAGGAGAGGAGAGGAGAGGAGAGGAGAGGAGAGGAGGAGGAGGAGGAGGAAAGGGGGATTTATAACCAGCAGACTGGAGTGAGTCAGACAGATGATCAGATACGCAGACAGTCAGTCAGAGAATTGGAGTCAATGAAAGAGACTGATGCCTGTCTGGGAACTGTGAGGCAGCCAAATACTCATTCACGCACACACACACACACACACACACACACACACACAAAATACCCTCATGTTGTGTCTAGGGCATTGAATCATTCCACACCTTCAGAACAACAGGAAGAGAGCTCAGCATGTGATGGAGCAACAACAACAAGCTCACGTGACCACAAGAAAAGGTTAGCTGAGTTGTATCCCACAAACTATACACACACATACCTACACAAAAGTGTACACACACACACACACACACACACACACACACACACACACACACAAATGACAGGTAGAGGTGATGATGGATCTCGTAATCTCCGGGTTTGGTTAATGATCCCGCTGCCAGGGTGTTGATTGCTTTCTGGTAAGGAGAGATTTATGCCTGGCAGTCATCGGCACTCAACCTTTCCAAATAAACCTCATCCGAATGCTTGGCTCTACAGTGCAGCAAATGTCCATTATACTAGCCTGGTAACATCTCATTCAGTCTGAAAGGCTGACATTTGTTAAACAGCTAAAAACAGCAAAGAAAAAAAGAATGGAAATCGAAAAATATCTTCTGCCCGCAGGATGCTAGCACTCAGACATAGTCACAGACATTTAGCACTTTGAAATGAATTTTCCTCTTTCTGGTGATTTTCACAAAGAAAGCCATGTTGTAAAGATGATCCAGGTAAATGCAGGACAGTGGATGAGTCACGTTTCATTTACTGTATATATAGTTTTTTTCTGGTCGTCTTTGTCAGGGTATTAATTACACATGATGGGAATACTGAACAACAGTCAACTTACAATCCTGTGCTTTGATTCACCAACAGGTGGAACCAATACTAAAGTCGATGGATGAAACAGTCATTCCTGTCCGTCTGCCAAGCTGCATCCTCTCTGTTTAAAACATGCAAAAATAAATCAATCCAGATATTTTTCAAGAGCACAGACTTCCTTATTTGTGATCTTTGAATTACATTCTTTGAAATCAATATCTGCTTTGATGAATAGTTTAAACCAGCAAATAGCTCCTCTGACTCCAGAACTTGCAAGGGTTGGACAAAAAAAAGATTAGAAAGAATGTAGTATGATTTGTTGTGTTGAATATACTGTAACTAGGAGTTCAATCGCTTAACAACTGGAAGCATTTACATTTTGGAAGTGTCGGCCCACCTGTTCCAGGTTAGTAAATGTTTAGGTGGCATGTGGTGGGTGAAGCCCAGAGGGGATTACTGAGCCCTGGGGCTTTGCCAGGTCACCCAGATGTTAAAGTCAGTGAGGAGAAAGGCCCTGCTCCTGCAAATTAGAGAAGAGCACACCGCATAAATAATGCATTGCAATAGTATGCAAATGTGTTAATCTTATCCTATTACCCCTAAAAGCCCGTAAGCAGGCATGGATTGACCATAGTTTTAAATCTCGTACAACCCTCAGCAGACGAGGCAGAACTGCTTAGTTAGTGAGACCCGCGTGGCTCATGTTAAAATATGGAAGTTAAATAGGCTAAGTGCATTTTTAGTGAGGTTAATCTCCATTACAAAAGAAGATAATTCAACTCAGAGAGTGGACTCTGGAGGGGGAAAGTCACCACGATTGTAGAGCATGGCTGCATAATTATATCAAGTCCACCTTCACCTTCACACGGGCTAGTCATAAAGACACAAGCACGCACACACACTCTAATTGCATGTAGGGCACACAGCGTGAGGAAGAAAGCGTTAGTTGAACTACAGTAACGTGCATGGGTAACATGCTCGCCACATGGACACAGACAGTATTAGGTCACTCGTGAGAATAGCGAAGCAGTGAACCTGGAGCTTCCTAAAAAGGAGACTCCTTCCTGGGAGAGGGACACTTTAGTGTGAGAGAGAGTGAAACAGAGTGGTGGAAAGAAAAGAAAGAGAGGCGATATGTCTCTGCTGAAGCGGAAACCACCACAGCTAGGAACAAAGAATCGTCTCTCCTGGATAAGGACGAGAACGAGGAGAACTTTCAACGTGTTGGGCTGCTTTAAAATGCCAGCCAGGAGTGTTAGGTGGTGTATTATATTTGCAGTTTATCATCTACTATTTTAAATCATTTCCTCAACACAATCCATAACACATTCATGGTCCCCAGAGCATGAAGGCTAATGACTTTGGTGATTCCTTGACTTTTCCTCTAGCGCCACTCTGAGGTTGACATTTGTGATCTTGACTGAAATGTCTCAACCACTTTTGGGTGGATTGCCATGAAATTTTGTGCAGACATTTAAACGTTTGGCCAATTAATTGATTTGTCGATTGAAAGAAAATGAAATAGGCAGCTATTTTGATAAACGATTCATCGTTTAAGGTATTAATCAATAGTGAAAGTTGCTGCCGCCCAACTCACATTGATGTTCCCCTCAGGATGAATTCTAATTACTTTGGGGATCCCGCAAACTAATCACATTCCCATCAGCCTCGGCTCTACTTTCTGTTTAGTGTTCATTCGCTAATGTTAGAATACCGACGCGCTGGCAAACACGTTGCCTGCTTAAAATCAGCATGTTAGCATCGTCACTGTGAGCATTTTGGCAGCTGATATTAGAATTTCGCTCAAAGCACCGCTCAAGTACACAGTACAGAGCTGTTAGCATGGGTGTAGACTCTTAAGTCTTGTCTAAAAAACACTTAGAAAGTCAGATTTAATTGGAATTCTGAATATTTCACAATGAAAGGTGGAAATGGCAGGATCACGTTGACCACCTATCCTGCAAGCACGGGACTGTGACAGCCTCGTCTGATACTTACGTTAAAAAAAAAAAACTATACTGGACAAAAGTATGGTTATCATGACGTCCTAGGCAACAAAATAAGTCATTTGGGTTTAGGTTATATTGTGTTTAGTTTGGCTCGTAATAACTACTTTGTTACGGTTAGGGGACTCTTGTCATCATGTTACAACAATATCTCGGGTTAAGCTTAGTGAGAGATCGTAGTCATGGTTAAAATAAAAGCTTGACTGTTGGTAGGACACAGGAAACAAACACTTGTCTCCTGCGGCAAAGTCCTATGCCTCGTAGACCCATCCAAAAGCTTTCACTATCATCGTCTTAATTCTACCCGAGTAGATTTTTTTATTTACCATTAATATGCATTTTTCCCCTCTACTTTCTCTGTTGACCAGTAATAATTCATACAGCTTGTTTCCTCTGAAGTGGTAAAAACTACATGAACAATTTCTACTTTTGCTTTTTGGCGTTTTGTTTTGTGCGAGAGGCTTCACCTCTCGCATGACTGGCTCCATCTCCATTTGCATTGTCAAGCCGAGGCGGCTAGTTTTCACAACAGCCTATAATAAATATCATCATCATCTGCCTGGACGCCCTCGTGGCTTTCCTGTGCTTCATTCCTACGTTGTTGCTGGGGCTGTCTCAAGCCTCAAGACAGAGAGGATACTGTTGTTTAAACCTTTTTACTCCAGGTATGAATAGCAGTCAGACAATATAAAAATCAAAAGTCTAACACAGGCCAAGATGCCAAAACATCTTGGTGCATAATGCAATCCTCCAGGTTCAATCCACTTTTCATCTAAATACAAATCTGTGTTGTATCTAAGCAACAAGCCTTGCTGAAGAGACTCTAAGAGGAGTGTGTGTTTGAGGCATTCCCATTCAGGCTTAGCTGCAGACTCATGGTTTGATGAATGTGAGGAGGAGGTCCGCCGAGGATGCCAGACACCCATGGATCAATGGCCAGGTAATTTATGACATCAGACCAGGGAGAGGAAGACTGCATCTATCTTTTTCCCTGGTGAGTTTACCTCACAACTTAAGGCTCATTGTGGTGATTTAGAGCCCGCGTGGGGGGGGGGGGGGGGGGGGGGGGGGGGGGGGGGGGGGGGGGGGGGGGGGGGGGGG